>CM077295.1:50884412-51169412 GCA_039654925.1 Anguilla pacifica
ACAGAATGTGGCCATCTCCACCCAGCCAGAGCTCAGTGTTCAGAGGATGTGTGAGCTGTGGTGACCGTCCTGCTGACCAATCAAAGGCCAGAACAGAGATAAGAGAAACAGAAGCTCTGCAGACTGTTAGAACAGGGGGACTGTTAGAAGCAGGGGGAGAGATGGAGGGAGGGAGAAAGAGGAAGAGAGAGGGAGGGGGAGGTAAAAAAACAGAGAGGGAGGGAGAGGGAAAGAGAGAAAGGGAGGGAGAGAGAGGGAATTCTTTCACTCCAATCAATGCACAATTACCTGTATTTAATACTGACCCAAATCGATGCAGCCAACAATGAACACTCATATGAATAAGCACTTTGAGAAATATTGAACTATTCTGAGATACATGCTTTACCAGAGATCGACCAGAAGAGCAAACCTGATTTTCTCAGTGTCACCAGGCTGTAGAGAAAGGCGTTTCTTCAGAGCTTACACATTCAGTGCTTAATAAATTATTATTGTTATTATTATTATTATTATTATTATTATTAGTAGTAGTAGTAGTAGTAGTAGCAGCAGCAGTAACAGCACTAGGAGCAGTACTAGCAGAAGTAGTAGTAATGGTAGTAGTAGTACTAGCAGCAGTAGTAGTAACAGTAGTAGTAGTGGTAGTAGTGATAGTAGCAGCAGTAGTAGCAGTAACAGCAGCAGTAGTAGTAGTAGCAGAAGTGGCAGTGGTAGTAGTAATAGTACTCACTGTGTGGTCAGTTTCTTGAATTCTGGGATCTCCTCTTCTGGGGTCTTCCTGCGGAAGGTGATCCAGTAGATGAGGACGGCAGCGATGATGGCGACCAGGACGATGTCGAGAGTGCTGAGCAGGCCTTCGTCCTCCATCACTGGCTCTGGGGTGGCGGCGTCTACCTCAGAATCAGCCATCGCACTGCATTATGGGTATCAGGACACGCGAGCGGGTCAGAAGGAGCAGCGGCCCCTCGGCCCGTCCAGGCCCCTCGTGTACCCACAGCACGCAGGAGACACGGAGGCCCCAATGGACTTCAGTACGTTTCAGCACCAGTTAAGTCATCGATTGGCTGAAGAGTCCACACGCCTTTTTCTCAAGGCCCTGATTGGCTGCTGACTGAAAGGAAACCACAAATACCAGAAAAAACTGCGGCCCTCCAGGACTAGAGTTTGACACCCTTGACCCACGGATGAGAGCGCCTCGCGCAGAGTCTACCGACCCTGGTCCTGGGGGGCTTCAGGTTTCTGTTTTTACCTGATCAGACTCAGTAAAGCAAGTGAGGGGATAAACGGTATGAAAACTGTCTGCATGGATAAATTGAGGGTTGAGTAACAGCAAACCCAGAGACCCCCGGGTACCTGGTGGAGAGTATGGCCTCCTCAGCCTTGGTCCCTGGGGCCTAGAAGCCCTGGAGGGTCAGCTGGCGTACACTGAGACGCAGAACTTAACTGACCAGTTTGGGGTTCCTTACTCCACACTTTCACCTCAGCTGGCTTCCTGGGTCTAAATCAGTTGCTGATTTTCAAAAACAAAACCCAGTAAGAAAGTTTTTCCTCTCCATGATCAGAGCCTCCAGCACTACTTCAAGCCTGGACTTTAACTCCCCAAATGTCTCTGCTTCTGCTACTGGCCTGGCAAGCTGTTCTATGCATTGGCAACTCTCTGTACAAAAAAACAATAAATGATTTTTTAAAAATGATTATTTCTGATATCAGCAAACTAGGATGAAGAACACTTGCATGAAAATGCAAACATACTAATAAGACAATTTTGTGAAAAATAATTTTACATGATACTACTGTTGGTCTACAGAATGCGTTCTCACATGTCCCAGAAATATGACAGGAGAACAGAATCAGGACTCAGGAGGGAACAGATACTTTGTACTGGGAAGCCTTTCCAGCTCTACACAACCTCTCTAAACTGCCCTGGACACAGTTCCGCCCTCTTGTTTGGGAAAAGGACAGAACAATACCATGTTCTGAAACAGGAGTGTTGGGTATAATACTCACTCAATACTCACTCTCCGTTCCCCTCTTTTTACAGAATGTTTTTTGTACTCCCACGTAAAACTCTGGTTATAGGGCGCTTGGGAATTTGGGGAGTACAGTTTCAGTGTAAAACAAATCTGTTTTTATTTTTCCAAAAGATTTAAATTGGTTAAAAACCCCAATTGAAAAATTGGAGGCATGACAAGTACCTGAGCTACAACAACACAAGAAGGCATAAAAAGGAATTAACCATACATTCTTTTCAAAACTTGAATTTTTGCCTACCACAAATCTCAATCACAATCACAAATGTCAATTAAAAAAATGGCAATGGACCCAATCCAGAAAAGCCCACCTTTCCCACCTCTGACCTGTAGCATCTACGGCAGAAATATGGTACCTCTTTACCATTTTAATGCAGGCCACGGCCAGGTGGTGGACAAACAGAGAAGACTATACAAGTAGACATATAGATGGATAGATGTAGGCCTAATTTAATCACTTGGAGGGGGAAAAAAAGATTTTTAAAAACTTTTGCAGGAATGCTGATTTCATTTCATCAGCTGTTCTGCTAAAAAAAACAAGCATTCTGCTTTCACAAGAGCAAGAGGTGCCCAGAATGTGCTGGCTCAGCTCTTCCTGCAATTAGCTGTGTTCCTGTGTTCCTTTGCAGTTATAAGACTGCCGAAGTGGACCTATCACCTGTACTGTACTGAAAAAAGAGACTCCTCCTCTGGGTGCAAGGGAAAGAACAACAGAGTCGCTACACGTACTGTACCGTAGCACGGTGTCCCAGAGGGGTCAAAGTGCAAGGTAACTCGAGATATATTACCTTTTTTCTGGTTGCTGTGGCTATGGTCGCCGTGGCAACCATTGTTACGGTTCTATTACATAAGGCTAAATAGTTTCAGGTAACCTAACCTGTAAAACAAAAAAGGTGTCGCTAAAAGCAGGGTTAGAGCTGATTTATTTTTCAATTCAGTCAATTCACGAAATTAATTTAATGAATTGAATTATGCCAATTATATTCAAATAAGTTTTGTACTTTTTTGAAGTCTTGATTTTTGATTTTGCACCAGGACCTATTGAAAATGCGCAGGTGGATGTAAAACATCAATCCTGATTGGAAGGTGAAAATGTGTATAATAACAGTATTTGTACTGAGTAACTAAAACTAACTAACAGTTGAGTCAAAGCGACCCGAGAGGTCATTGGTCAGGTTGATGACATAGAACAGCAAGCATGATGATGCGATGGTGACTTCTGAAGACATTTTTTTCAGGTGTCACTGCATTAACGCTGCGTCAATAACAATCATTATTCTGACTTAATTCATCCACTCATACTCCAAATGAGTTCATCCACCTTCACCTCCCCCCCCCCAAAACAAACCAGAACAACACAGCATGCAGACTCCAGAACCACATCTGGATGAAACAGTTATTTAAAATACTTAAACTCTGTAGATGCATGTAGCTACAGTTTGACAGTTTGGAAAAAAAAAGAAAATAAATGAAAACATATCTAAACATGTCTTAACCAAAATCAATCTACAAACCATTGTATTTTCTAAGAGCATAATAAATTTTTTGTTTAAGTGTGTCGAATAATTATTTGAAATAAGGAAGATATATATATATATATAAAATCAGACAAATATATATGAAATCATATATATCATATATAACCATATATATCTGGCTGATATCCATTCCCAGACAGCAAAGTAAACATAATGTCAACGTCCCATAAACGTCCAAGTAGTCACATAAGAGAATACATGTGTGGTCCGGCTCATAAAACACAGTGACATCAGAGTGACACGTTCTTGTCGTTCGGTGTAAGTCTAGGCCTATATAATACAAATTTGTCATTCTTAAATTTACAGTGTGGTTCTTCACAAATTATATTAAAATGAGATTTTTTTAAAAATTGGTAAGTAATGTTGTCCCGTCATTGGAAAGATCAGAGAGTTCCGTAGTAAAACTAAACACTTCAGTAAAGATAAAAATAGGCTGGTTATTACCTGTAAAATATTAAAATACATAAAATGAAATAAAGAACACAGGAATTGGCAGTCACTGACCGAGCACTACCCTGTCAACAAAATTCCAGTCAAGCACTTACATGCTGCCGTCCTCTGAGTCTGCCAGCAAATCAGACCAGCGCGAAACCGCCAGAGCGCGTCTGTCACCGCGCCGCGCGCTTACCTCCCGAACCCCTCAACCCGTGTTTCTGCGGGGGGGTGGCGCGAGCCTGCAGCGCGTGCACTTTGCGTCGCTCCTGGGCGCAGTAAGGTGAGGTGCTTTTAGGTCTGTACGTCTTTAGTTATGTATCCGGCAGTAAAAAAAATTTTTTTTTTTAATAAATTAAAAAAATATCGTCGGCTACGTGTTCGTTAAAACAGCTCGTTGTTTTTTCACCCTTTGGGTAGTTTCTTATATGGCTGAATCTATGTAAACATTTGCGAACTGTGTGCCTAGACATAATAAATGACTGTAAGTTAAAGTGCAGCAGAGAAGTTAGTTCGTGGTTATGTAATTTCTTTCAGGTGCACTGATGGCGTGGTCGAACCTGAGACGGTTACATTCAGTCACTCAGAAACGCAATGCAATCTTCTTGAAGCAAAATATATATGCTACATATTTGTAATTCCATATTGCAGATGACTTTACTGTCGTTAAAGCGAGACTAGATCTAACCAGTACATAAACAGTGAAACGCAATATACTGTGATTCCTTATGACAGGCCTTCCAGTGGAAATCACAGATACTGCAATTTAATTTAATTATAGTGAGAAACTATAATGGTTCTGGGCTGGCATAGGTGTACCTACAACAATGCTTCAGCAATGGTTCAAGTACATTGTCTCTGGTCTAATTGTCCTGTCAGCTTTGTCTATATCATTCTATCTGTACTACTTACTGTGTCTGTTCTTAACAAATGGCTTTATATAACACCTGGCATCTGCATCCGCCTCATTCTTTAAACCAGTTATTCTGGTTGTGGTTGTTTTGTGCTCAAGACATTTTCTAAATTTCAGTTTCTGGAATATTGCCAAGTGTTTTAAAAAAATGTCACAGACTCATATTTCCATTGCCTTCCCACGTATCCTCAGCCTGATTTCTAGCGCCTGTAGAATAATGGGTAAGGAGTTGGTCTTGCAACCTGTAAATTGTGTTTCCTGGGTAATTATCTCTTGTGTTTGTTGGTTGTTCTTTAGTGGTTTCCTGTATTGTTTGTTTTCCTACGGTGTAGTGTTTTGGGTTTTGTTCTTCGTGTTCCCTCCTGTTTGTTATTTTCGGTTCCCCTTATTGAAACTGTTCAATTTGTTTATTCCCCATCTCGCACGTTTCTCTGCTCTCGAGTCCACCTTGCTCCACGAACTGACAGTACTGTTAAGCAGTGCTCTGATGCTATAGTGTAAAGCAGTGCTCTGATGCTGTACTGTTAAGCAGTGCTCTGATGCTATAGTGTAAAGCAGTGCTCTGATACTGTACTGTTAAGCAGTGCTCTGATGCTATAGTGTAAAGCAGTGCTCTGATGCTGTACTGTTAAGCAGTGCTCTGAGGCAGTATTGTTAAGCAGTGCCCTGATGCTGTACTATTAAGCAGTGCCCTGATGCAGTACTGTTAAGCAGTGCTCTGATGCAGTACTGTTAAGCAGTGCCCTGATGCAGTACTGTTAAGCAGTGCTCTGATGCGGTACTGTTAAGCAGTGCTCTGATGCAGTACTGTTAAGCAGTGCTCTGATGCAGTACTGTTAAGCAGTGCCCTGATGCAGTACTGTTAAGCAGTGCTCTGATGCGGTACTGTTAAGCAGTGCTCTGATGCAGTACTGTTAAGCAGTGCCCTGATGCAGTACTGTTAAGCAGTGCTCTGATGCGGTACTGTTAAGCAGTGCTCTGATGCTATAGTGTAAAGCAGTGCTCTGATGCCATAATGTTAAGCAGTGCCCTGATGCAGTACTGTTAAGCAGTGCTCTGATGCTATAGTGTAAAGCAGTGCTCTGATGCAGTACTGTTAAGCAGTGCTCTGATGCTATAGTGTAAAGCAGTGCTCTGATGCAGTACTGTTAAGCAGTGCTCTGATGCTATAGTGTAAAGCAGTGCTCTGATGCCATAATGTTAAGCAGTGCTCTGATGCAGTACTGTTAAGCAGTGTTCTGATGCTATAGTGTTAAGCAGTGCTCTGATGCAGTACTGTTAAACTGCCCAAAAGTCATGTTTTCCCCAGATATATAAAACTTGGCAATGGCATTTCAGATTGCTTTCAGAATGAGACTCACTCTCTGGATTCAGTAAAGAATAAAAGAATAAAGAATAAGGAACAATACTGCTGCCAAAGAATTACAAAAATATTTTATTTGATAAGAATTGTAAATACTAAATTCATAGAATGCACAGGGATGCAAACCCAAATGATGTTCTCAATGCAAACAAAAAAAAAATGTAGAAAACTATTATCAGTACAAACAGCAACAGTACAAACAGCACATCAGTACAAACAGCACTATAAAACAGGATTTGGTTTATTAATGGAAGTGTTGTATTAATCGTAATTAAATGAAAATCGTTTAAAAAATAATGATTGTGGTGTGGGGATGGCTGGTTTAAGCAGCCACACCTGCCCTGGGTCATGTTAATTAGACCTGGCCAATTGGGTAATTGGTTAAGAATTAGAGAATTGGCCAGGCTAATTGGACCCAGGAACAGGAGTGGCTGCACCTGTGCGTAGTGAGGTAATCACTGCGCACAGGTTAAATCTGCCATCCCCACCCACAGAAGGGAGCCTCTCTGTCATGACGGTGTTTTAGATCTGCTCACTTGGCTACAACATCTTGCCAAACCCTTGCAAATAAAATCTGGACTGTTGGAACATCTTCTTCCTGTGTCTCTGTGCTGGAGGGCCCCAAGGAAAGCCACTTCGGTGGCCTGTGGCAGGCGTGTTTGCCACAGTGGCGCCCAACGTGGGGCTTCTCCAGTACAAGGAAGAGGCACAGGAGGGCCAGCCAGGAAGCACACTGGAGGAGGGGCAGCTGAGGTATTCCCGACAGGGCTTCGGGCGGATCCTCCAGGCCAAAGACAGGGAGCGGGAGATGACCACGGAGGGGAAGGACGCGATCCTCAGCTGGGACGCTGAGGAGCTGGACCTGGCCGGGAAGGCAGGTCAGCTACGGGCGGTGCACGAGCGGTGGTCGCGCCGTGAGCTGCACTTGGCCGGGAAGGCGGGTCAGCTACGGGCGGCGCACGAGCGGTGGCCGCGCCGTTTTGCTTCCTTTGTCCGTTGGTTGTTTTAGCTTGTTGTTTTGGCCTGGTTGGTTTGCCCGGAGCCCAGGAGGGGGTAAGCCTGCAGCTGCCTGCCAGCAGAGCAGACTGGCGGCCTCCACAGCTACGAGGGTTCCTGGTCCCCCGCGCCGCAAGGAAGGAAGCCCACCAGCCCAGCCACCCCACCACAGCCCCTGGAACAGCCCAAGCTCGGTGACGCCCCCACCAGCCAGCAGAGCAGCCCAGGACTTCCTGCGCTCCGGGAGGGAGGAGGAAGAGGGGCTGCCTTGTCGTCCGAGGGAGGGTCACAGCATGTACTGGACTGTTCCGGGGCCACCCACCCTGACACTTTTGGAGTGTTTTTTTTTTTTTTATTTTATTATTTTTTTGTTTGTCTTTTGCTTTGGGAGTGCGGGGGGGTGGTAGGGGGGGGTAGGCTTCGGCCAGGGATTCTCCCTGGCCTCAGTTTGGCGTTGGGGGTATGTGGTGTGGGGATGGCTGGTTTAAGCAGCCACACCTGCCCTGGGTCATGTTAATTAGACCTGGCCAATTGGTTAAGAATTAGAGAATTGGCCAGGCTAATTGGACCCAGGAACAGGAGTGGCTGCACCTGTGCGTAGTGAGGTAATCACTGCGCACAGGTTAAATCTGCCATCCCCACCCACAGAAGGGAGCCTCTCTGTCATGACGGTGTTTTAGATCTGCTCACTTGGCTACAACATCTTGCCAAACCCTTGCAAATAAAATCTGGACTGTTGGAACATCTTCTCCCTGTGTCTCTGTGCTGGAGGGCCCCAAGGAAAGCCACTTCGGTGGCCTGTGGCAGGCGTGTTTGCCACAATGATTAAAACAATTAATGTTGAGTACATCGCTGGCGTCCATGTCTATGACACTGCACTGTCCCATCCGAAGATTTAAACAATCAATTCCTCTATCCAACCCACTACTGCTTAATAGTGACAGTCATGGGTAAATTAGCAGCATTATTCTTTGAATTTCCGAAGAATGAGATTACAGATAAAGTTTGGGAAGGAAATGATAAACAGTGCACTTTACAGTACGGTAGGTCTACCTAGTGGTGACATTTTAGTTAATTTGTGAAGGTTGAATTTGGCATCTGCGACAAACACAGCATACACCACACAACCATTACGTTACATTACAGGCATTTAGCAGACGCTCTTATCCAGAGCAACTTACACAACTTTTACACAGCATTTACACTGCATCTACTTATACAGCTGGATATACACTGAAGCAATGCAGGTTAAGTACGGCTTGGGTACAAGGGCAAGTGTCCTCCTGGGGAAACGAACCTACAACCTTTAGGTTACAAGTCCAGGTCCTTACCCATTGTACTACACTGCTGCCACAACCAACCTAAGGACAAAGCCTCTGAAGCAGTACCTGCTTGCACTGCTTCCTGAGAAGAGTGCACTCTACATTCCCCAGAACAAGTCTGAGATACAGCCTGTAAAAGAGACAAATGCATATTAATGCTTTGCCCTCATCGCACTGGTGACAGGTTTTCAAGGAAATGTATTGTATGCCAAGAATAACATCGCACGGGTGATTTGGCTCACGAGGAAATTATAATCGATTAGTACACATTTTTTTCCCGCCTCAATTACAGAATATGGGAGCTTTTGAACTGCAATGCCCTTTTTGTGATTCCAGAGAGTCTACCATTTTATCAACTGAAAGAAAAAGATCAATCAACACAAGGGGGCAGTTGTATTCAGATTTTGATGTTGCCAGGGCTACCATCAGGTGAGAGCGGTGCTGGGTGAAACATAACTGGCTGTCAGCCATAACATCAACCATGAAGGGAGATAAGAGCTTTTCATACCCATGGGTGAAATAAATACACAAATAGATGATGAGAATCCACCTATTCTCATTTTCATGTGACCGTCTGTGGTACCTGGGCTGTGGGTTAAGACTCCTGCACTGATGTGGCCTGTAGCAGAAGCTAGTTATGCACCAGCTGCCGCACGCTATTTGTGAGCCTTATCTGAAGACCGTACATTGCAGTAACTTCTGTAGTGCATCAGAGACCAGTAAGGGTGGTTTTGTAACTATCAAAATATCAGCTAGACCTTCAGGTGTCGTTGCTTTGAATGACGCAGTGTCTTATTTCACGGATGTGCTATTTTTACAGGTGAAGTAAATATTACCCCAATGTCCTGATCCTGCTGATATGAGCAGTTAGCCAGCATAGGCTCTTAGGATGCCAACAAGAACTACCAAAGCAGTTTGGAGGGTGGCATACAGCTGATGAAAAACACAAAAGGAGAAATTAGAGGTGTTTTCTGTTGTATACAAAAAAACAACCCATATTTCAAAAGAGCTCAGTAAGTTGTCAGGATTGCACAGTATTCATTGCAGTCAATATTTCTTTATAGCACAACACTTTGCTCAACTTAGTTCTAGAATCCAATAACCATACTTCCTGCTCCTAGTTCATGTATGTATGACTGGCTGCAATAACTGCAAGTAGGCCAAATGAAAGTAGTCCAACATTAAAATCGGAGCTCAAAATCATTCAAACAGCCGTGTTTGCATATCTGCAAAACAGGTTTACGTATCAGGTTATCAGAAGAGGAATGTATAGTTGTTTTGTCCAGTAAATGAAGCCAACTCTGTCCGAACGCTATCGGCTAAGAAAACCACATAACTATTTATATCTGGATTTCACGGTAACTGCTCTTAACTATTTAATTAACCCAAACATTGATATGATTTGAAATTCTTATTACACTTATCGTGAGAATTGCCTTTTGCCAAATAAATTATTGCGCTAAAATATTTGCATTAGGCTACTACACTGTAACCAAATAACGTTGGCCTATTCAAAGATGACTTGTTCGACAGCTCCATTTTTAAATGTCTGTCATTAACCCTCCTATTATGTTTGGGGTTACTTTGACCCCATTCAATGTTTACTGTCTCTAAAAATATGGTTACCATACTTTTTTTCAGCTAGATATTTCATGACTTTTCCTAACTTTATGGGGAAAACATGGCAAACATGAAATTAACTGAATAAAATTATTTTCAGTGCCCTGTACACATGTTGTCGTTGTTGTTGGGGTCATTTTGACCCCAAGCTCTATTGTTATATAAAACCATCATTTTGATCTTGTTTTTGTTGTGTTGGCTGAGGGCACTTTCTCATTAATTTGTGTGTGTGTATGTGTGTGTGTGTGTGTGTGTGAGAGAGAGAGAGAGAGAGAGAGAGAGAGAGAGCATGCGTGTGTGTGTGTGTGTGTGTGAGGAGAAAACATAGTCCCCACGAGATCTCTGATCATTCTTGCAACATGGGGGCGGGGGGAAAACTTATAATAAGGGCTGCACACACAGCCCTCTAAACCATTTCTCTTTGCATTTGTGCCTCAACTAAAGATTTCGAAAATGACCACCAGACAGAGGCGTATATTTTCTGCCACTGAGGTTCTGTCACAGATCTTGGAGGGTAAAAGTGATTTAGATGAGGATATGTCTGAGACTGAGGATAATGTTGAGGAGGACCCTGACTATGCGGCATCCTCCTGTGATGATGAGAATGAAGTCTTTGGGATAGCACATTCTGACCCTCCTGTTGTTTCTCAACCACCAATAAACCGTCCTGTCATCTCTCAACCACCAAGAAACCCTCTTGTCATCTCTCAACCACCAAGAAACCCTCCTGTCATCTCTCAACCACCAAAAAACCTTCCTGTCGCCTCTCAACCACCAATAAACCCTCCTGTCATCTCTCAACCCCCAAGAAACCCACCTGTCATCTCTCAACCACCAAGAAACCTTCCTGTCGCCTCTCAACCACCAATAAACCCTCCTGATATCTCTCAACCCCCAAGAAACCCCCCTGTCATCTTTCAATCACCAAGAACTGACATGTTCACTTCCAAAAATGAAAAACTACTATGGTCCGGATCCCCAGTTGAAAGACAGGGCAGACTTAGTGCTGCTAATGTCATCAAAATGGTTCCAGGCCCCACCAGATATGCTATCAGTCATGTACAAGACATAAAGTCTGCATTTGAACTCTTCATAACACCATCAATGCAAAAGGATATTCTTGAGATGACAAACTTAGAGGGGAGGCGTGTGTATGGTGACAATTGGAGAGAGCTGGATGTGACCCACTAGCAATCCTATATTGGGTGGCTTATTTTGGCAGGAGTGTACAAGTCAAAAGGTGAAGCAACAGCAAGCCTTTGGAATGCTGACACTGGTAGGGCAATTTTTCCAGCCACAATGTCTCTGGAGACATTTCATGTTTTCTCCCACATTATACGCTTTGATGACAGGGAATAAGGCAGGGACGACAAGAGCGTGACAAACTTGCACCTATCTCGTCTGAATGAAGAATTGATACCCACGGGTACCAATTGAGCTGTGATGTTCATTTTTTATCAAAACTCAATTCTGGTGACTAATTTACTTTTTATTGGTGTTTCTTCATTATTGAATAACTGTTATGTGTTACTTATTGATGTTCTGAAGTGTTTTCTGAACCTAAACATTTGAAATGTTTGACATTTTTATTATTTTTTCCTGGGGTCAAATTGACCCCAAACATAAAATGTTACTATGCTTGATAATAAAAGGTGTTTTCTTTCCAAATGTTATTTTTCTTTTTTTATTGAGCACTTAATACCAACATAAAGCCTTACCAAAACATACTTTGTTTTCCATTTTAGGTCAATGAATGAGATTGTACAGTCATTTGCATATTTCGCAATAGTCATACAAAATCAATACGTGATATATAAGGGGAGGATGGGGGGGGGGAGTCTTGTTTTATTTACTGGGCTATTAAGATGGTCAGTAGAAAGGCCTAAAGTAGCTGAGAGAGAAACTTGGGTAACACTTTCAGTTACTATTATTTTCTGCAGGTTTATATTGCTGGGGTCAAATTGACCGCAAACATAAAAGTTGTTAGTTAATTTGAACATAATAGGACGGTTAAAATTAGAATGTCATATCACTGAGCATGCGCCCTGTCCTGCATCCTGCCATAATTATGTATGCCGCTGATATGCGTGCGGGATGCGAGCTGTGATGGAATGCTAAGCCAACGAAACCGACTGCGGAGTTTAGGAGTCTGTGTCAGTCCGTGTTAGCTGGATAAACCAAACCGTAAGTGGAAAAAGTTCAAAACAGCAAGATGAAATACGGAGGCAGTGGCGACCCTAATAGTGAAATATCAAAAAAATGAGAGCTCTAGTTTACTTTGTTACCGGCAGGCTAGCTAACGTTAGCTAATACAATTTAAATCAAGTACTGTTGAGCTAATTGGTGTGTTTTGCTAGCTACTGCTGCAATTGTTATTTGCATAAGGAGAGAAGTTATCGCATTGCTACGACTTGGGAACAACACAGCTAAAAGTAAATTAGCTTGTGTTACTGTTAGCATTTACTGTGCTAGCCGGCTTCTAACTGAGCTGTTTAACTAGCCTACCGACTGCATTTTTAATCGCTCATATTCTCTCAAATCACACACAATTTTTGTCACAGTATCGTTATTTTTTGGTTTCTCTTTCAGGGAGAACAGGAGATATGTGCGCCGCGATGTACGTGTTGTCCACCGTGACGGGATATGTTCTCACCTCCGTACTGCTTTTTAAATGTCCGTCACTTTTGCATCGGAAGAAACGGGAGACGTTCAGGGGCAGACACATATCGCACCGCGGAGGTGAGTGCCTGGCTATCGATAGCTAGCGAACCCTAACCATCACATTACTGCTCATTCCCTGAGAGGAGTAAACACTAGCATAGCTGGAAGCTGAGGTCCAGTTCCAGGCTGTCGTTCACAATGCTAATGTTTATAGTTTACAGTGCTGCTGCTAAGATTTTGATGTTAGTATGTCTGCAGAATAGGGACATAGCTGTTGTTAGATATGTGTGCAGTATTCACTGTTGTAACATTAACCGTAAGGTGACCAATTATATAGGCTATGTGGCATGTGTATCATGTTAAACATGCTGTCAGACTTGTGCATGTACGCTCAGTTAGTTACAGCCAGCATCCACTGAGAGGGTCACTGAGGTAACGTTAATGTCTGTGTTGTTAGTCTAACTAGTTGGCTAGGTGGTGTACTTAGTTGTCTGACGCTACTGTTAAGAGGGCAAGAGGTCTAATTTACTGTTGAGATTAGCCGAGTTTAATTTAGCAGACGTTAACCTAATAGTTACAAGCAAGTGAACTAATCATCCAGGTTATCACGTTAGTTGTACCGCGCCACTGTACAACCGTTTATGTGCTATCGCTGTTTGCTTTGTATTAGTCATGATTTAGCTGCGCACTTTAACCCCAAATTAGTCTACAATAGACGAGTTTACGAATTAAATTGAAGTTACACCATTGGTCGGCCGGTCCAGCCATATACTAGGTTTTGACCTGGTCTTGTTGAGGTGAATCTGACCTTTACGACCTAACTGATTAACCCCGTCCAACTTTCTGACCTTTACGACCTAACTGACTGACCCCATCCAGCTTATGTGTTAATTCAGCAAACCTCTGGTTCTTCATCGATCTCCAAATGTTTTCCACTGTAGAACCTTTATTTATTGTGAGTGACAGATCACTTCACAAGTCGCCTGAACGCATCCTTAAAAAAAGTCCTTCATCAGAATTTATGTAGCTTTTTTATTATATATGGTGTCTTTGGGGTCATACAGAGCTTGTTGTCCTTCCTTTTGATAAGTGCTCATAATAAAGTTCTGGGCAGATATGTGGGAATGGTTTATTGTCTGGGAAAGAGTAAAATGTTGATTAGGTGGTGAAACACTTCCTGTCACTCCACCTTAGACAAAGGGCAAAGAGATGGTTTTTTTTTCCCAAAAAGCAAACAGCAAATTTTTTAAATTGGTGTTCTGTACGTCACCCACTTATTGAGATCTTAACAATGAACAGTCTGAAAGTAAACTACCAGGCATTGGTTATTATTGTTAAGAGATAGTTTTTATTGGAGTTGTAGATGATTTAATTAGACTATTGAACTTCTTTGGCTTTGGTAATGCAAACCTATGCCTACGTGCTGGCCTAGCTTAAGCTACAGGTGCAGCCCATCGTTTGATAAGGGTGTTTTTACGGATGAGTACTTGGTGCCTGAGTGAAAACCAATGGATCTGAGCTCCTGTTTCTATGGGGGGAAACGGCCTTTTAACCTATCGCCGAAGACTGCAGGTGGCACCTGTTTTCCTAACCTTTCCTTTTTGCTGTTGAGGTGTCTCATCGTGTCTGATCTCTCTCCATCCCTCCCTCCCCCGTTATTGTGGAGCTGGTCTGCATGCTGCTTTGGCATGCTCGTGCTCGTGCTCGTCTTTGAGAGAGCGTAATGGCCTTTTCCCCTTCTCCGTGCCAGCAGATCCAATTCCCCTTTAGAATACGGGACACAATGAGGTCACGGCAGCCGCTGGGCCAATCGGGGTGCAGTGGCCTGGCGTGTGATTGGACAGAGGGACCGGAGTGTCTGTGATCTTATTTTCCACAGCGTGGTTCCCGTCTGTGTGAGCGCGTGCTCTTGGATTGCCCTGATCATTCTCTCCATAGGGAGCTTGCTTGCTTCCTCTGTGTGTTTGCTGGTTTAGGGTGCTAAAAACAAAAACTCGGAATAAGGCAGACATGGAATGTTCTCCGGCACAGTCTTTAGTGTATTTGTTATGAGCGACGTCACATACTGTCCAGTCTCCTGTTGTATTTTCCACAATTTCTGTTAATGTTGTTCAATTTGTTACATCATTTAACAAATTGCTAAGAACCTAATAAAGTTTTAGAAAAAAAAAAAAAAAAAAAAACAATGTGTGCTGGAAACTCCTTTGTTGCAGTGGCAATAAAACGATGGAACAATCCTAAATAATCATGCACCAGCTCTTTTAACTTGATCAGTTTGGCACTTTAAGTATAGCACTGCATATAGGATCAGGTAGGAGTGACTCCTTTCAGTCTTGCAGTCTGAACTATTTATTTATTGACTCACGTGATGTGTTGTGTTTTGTGGTCCGTGCTGCAAACCTTCTTTCAGGATAAAGTTGAAAGTTTATCAGCAGTAACTGCAGTTCTGTTACACATCTCTCTGTCTCTGTCTCTGTCTCTGTCTCTGTCTGTCTCTCTCTCTCTCTCTCTCTCTCTCTCTCTCTCTGTCTCTCTCTCTCTCTCTCTCTCTCTCTCTCTCTCTCTCGCTCTCTCTCGCTCTTGCTCTTTCTGAAGGTGAAAGTTCAGGGCAAAACCCTCTTTTGTGTTCGAGACAAGCAAGGAAATGAGCTTAGCCAGCAACATAAGAACAAGTTTTGTCATGTGATTATCGGTTTAATCTCCTGCAAGCGCAGGCCCCTGTTATAACGCGCCGGTTTCATTCAGATGATTCAGCTTCGATATTTCATGTAACACAAATGCTCCTAAGTTCAAACATGCTCCTAAGTTCAAATATGTAGGAGCACACTAATGCCTCCCAGTTCGTAGATGTGCCCCAAAATTGTTTTTCAGTCAGCAAACAATATCAATCCGGAGCAAATGCTCCTAAAATGGGAGCACTGTAGAGCCCTGAGCCCTTCAGTACCATGTGTAGTCAGATGGTGACTTTTCACTGCAGTGCTGTAAACCAGGTAAAAATACATCAGGTATTTTGTCATTTGATTTACTGGGCCAGTTATAAGGGCTCTGCTTTACCTTTACCCGTTATACTGCACCTCAGCCCCAGGGTGTACCCAGTGGTTACATATATCAGTGTGTGGGATATTGTTCTGATTATATATACTGCTAAATGTAATTCTGGGTGAGGGAACAGCAAACAAAGAATTCGTTTGAACAAATTAATATACCACAAGAATATTTCTATTCTTTCATAGGCAGATGAGACTAAATTTGCCTTGTTTTTTTATTTGGTTTAAGTGTTTCTGAATATTCCCTGTGTAGAAGGTTAAGTGTGCTGTTAATGTGTACTGTTCCTGTGTACAATTACATTGGACTGAACTTCACATGGTTTTGATTGTGCAGGTGCAGGTGAAAACTTGGAGAACACTATGGCAGCTTTCAAACAGTGAGTACAATCACTCCCCGTGACCTCAAACACCATAGAGCAAGAGATCTCAAACTCCAGTCCTGGAGGGCCACAGCGTCTGTAGGTTTAACTCCAGTCCTGGAGGGCCGCAGTGTCTGTGGGATTAACTCCAGTCCTAGAGGGCCGCAGGGTCTGCAGGATTAACTCCAGTCCTGGAGGGCCGTAGTGTCTGCAGGTTTAACTCCAGTCCTGGAGGGCCGTAGTGTCTGCGGGTTTAACTCCAGTCCTGGAGGGCCGCAGTGTCTGCGGGTTTAACTCCGATCCTGGAGATATGCAGTGTCTGCGGGTTTAACTCCAGTCCTGAAGAGCTGCAGTGTCTGCTGGTTTAACTCCAGTCCTGGAGGGCTGCAGTGTCTGCAGGTTTAACTCAAACCCTGGAGGACCACAGTGTCTGCAGGTTTAACTCCAGTCCTGGAGGGCTGCAGTGCCTGCAGGTTTAACTCCAGTCCTGGAGGTGGCTGCATGTTTCTGTGATTTCTCAGCACCTTCTTTGTCTCTCTCCCTTCCTCTCTCCCTCTCTCTCTCTCTCTCCCTTCTTCTGTCCCTCTCTCTTTCTCTCTGTCTCTCTCTCTCCCTATCCCTCCCTCTCTCTCTCTCTCTTTCTGCAGTGCGGTACATTTGGGCACGGACATGTTGGAGCTGGACTGCCACCTCACCAAGGACAAGCAGGTGGTGGTGTCACATGACGCCAACCTGAGGAGGTCGACGGGCGTTTGCGCCAACATCTCGGACCTGGCGTACAACGTGAGAGTCACGCCTTCTTTTAACCTGAAGAGGATGCACGTCTCCTGATTCGTCAGGAAATACTGATCATACCGACCCCGCGTGGCACAGCCACTGTCGACTGGGGCATGTGGTACACAGACATGACCGAGGACTGGGGAATGTGGGACACACACACGACAGAGGACTGGGGAATGTGGGACACACACACACACACATGACAGGACTGGGGAATGTGGGACACACACACACGTCAGAGGACTGGGGAATGTGGGACACACACACACGTCAGAGGACTGGGGCGTGTGACACACACACACACACACACACACACATGACAGAGGGCTGCGGCATGTTTAAACTGATTGAAAGTGAGGGGAAAGGGATATGATTACATCACTCGCAATGCTTTATGGGATGTGTAGTTCATTCCCTATTTTAAAAAGTTAACTACACAGTCTTGTACCTTTGCATTTTTTTTTTTAGTTTCTAAGATTTTTTTTGGCTTTGAATCATTTTTATAATCTCATGATTCATCTTGTAGCTGGATGGTTCGGTTCATGACTGAAAGCTATGTTATCTAGCGTGTTTCTGAAATGTCTATGGAGAAAATGAATGGGAAATATACTTCTGGGACCAGGGCCACTGTAAAAGTGGGTGGTAACGTTTCTGCACTATTGTTGCTGCACCCATTATGATGTAATAAAACCTCTCTCTCCTGTGTGTGTGTATCTCTGTGCATGTGTGTGTGTGTGTGTCTGCGCGTGTGTGCGTGTGTGTCTGTCTGTCTATAGGAGCTGCCTCCTTACCTGTGCAAGCTGGATGTCACCTTCCAGAAAGGTGAGTGTTACTATGTTACCAGAGACCCATCAATTCAGCTTAAAAATGCCCATGTAATGTTCTGGAGTAAAGTGTCATATATAAGTATATATTTTTGTGGGGTTGGTGTGGGTGTTTGTATCAAACAATCCATTCTGTTGGCCAATAGCAGTGTCCTGGAGGGCTGCAGCATCTGCAGGTTTAACTCTAGTCCTGGAGGGGGTGCAGTGTCTGCAGGTTTAACTCCAGCCCTGGAGGGGGCGCAGGTTTAACTTCTGGTACCAGTGGTTTCATTGAAGTCATTTATTGGCTGAGGAATCCACTCACCCTGTTCTCCAGGCCTTAATTGGCAAACGATTGAAAGGAAACCAGAAAAACCTGCTGACACTGCGGCCTGCTGGGAGTTTTGAGAGCCCTGAATTAAGGGTGTGGACCGATTTACAGAGGTTTGATCAAAGTCCAGCACTGGATTACAGTTGTTTTTGGATCAAAGGTGAGGCTACTCAGGTTACCGGGGGGGGGGGAGCGAGCAGACTTTTCCTTACATTAACTTTACCAAAAATCAAAAGCAAGGTCCAGGGAAACACTAGATTTGGAACTGTGTTTGTTCAGGACTTTTGAGACCTGCACTTTGGTTCCTCTTTATATTTCTGCATGTACATATTGTGACCTTGATTGAAGTTGTCCCCAGGAAGAGGGAAGTGGGCTGTGGGTTAAAATAAGTGCAGTTGTGCTTTTCCCAGGATTTGTTATGGTTTTTATCCCCACTGCAGATCTCTTGCTTTGTGGTGATAGCTAAGACCGGACGCTAATTTGAAATACTTTGTGGGATTTGCAAATGTCAGTGTGTGTACGTTCGTGTGTGTGCATGTAATTGTGTTTGTGCGAGTGTGTCTGTGTTTGTGTGTGAGGATGATGTGTGTGTATGAGTGTGTGTGAGTGTGATGTGTGTGTGTATTTACACTCTAAGCGTGTATCTGTGCAGAGTGCTTCTGTGAGGGGGGAGAGGATAAGCGGATTCCCCTGCTCAGGGACGTGTTTGAGGCCTTCCCCAACACCCCCGTCAACATCGACATCAAGGCCAACAACGACACGCTCATCAGCAAGGTGTGTGTGTCTGTGCGTGCTTGTGTGTGAGTGTGCACGTGAGCATGAGAGTGTGTGTTTGTGTGCGTGCGTGTGTATGAGCGTGAGAGTGTGTGTGTGTGTGTGTGTGTGTGTGTGCGTGCTTGTGTGTGTGAGCGTGCGTGTGTATGAGTGTGAGCGTGAGAGTGTGCGTGTGTGCGTGCTTGTGTGCGTGAGCGTGCGTGTGTATGTGTGAGTGTGCTTGTGTGTGAGCGTTAGAAAGTGCGTGCGTGTGTGTGAGCGTGCTTGTGAGTGTGAGCATGTGCATGAGAGTGCGTGCATGTGTGTGAGAGTGTGCGTGTGTGTGAGCGTGAGAGAGTACACGCATGTGTGTGAGCGTGTGTGAGAGTGCGTGCGTGTGTGAGCATGTACGTGAGAGTGTGTGTGCATGTGTGTGAAAGTGTGCGTGCGTGTGCATGAGAGTGTGCGTGTGTGTGAGCATGAGAGAGTACGTGCATGCGTGTGAGCCTGTGTGAGAGTGTGCGTGCGTGTGTGTGAAAGTGCGTGAGAGTGTGCGTGCATGTGTGTGAAAGTGCGTGCGTGTGCGTGTGTGTGAGCATGAGAGAGTGCGTGCGTGTGTGAGCATGTGCGTGAGTGTGCATAAATCGTGTTCTCATCTGAATCATTTCGCTTTCCAAATGTTTTCATTTAAGCTGCTTTATTTTACTGAGCTAGAGATTATACAGGAAAGCAAATCTGTGAGGGTATGAAGTTAATGTTTTTAGCAGGCCTACAGTGCCTGTGAATGAGACTTCATCTGGTTCTTCACTGAAAAATAACCTACAGAACTACAGAGTTAATAATGGCAGTTTAGTGCAGGCATTACTCCGCATGTGGAAGGGTTCCTGAAGAGTGAAACTGAAAGGACACTGACACCGTTTCCTGCGTGTGCGTGTGCGTGTGCGTGTGCGTGTGCAGGTCTCAGAGCTGGTGGTGAAATATGACCGTGAGCACCTGACCGTGTGGGGAAACTCCAGCAATAAGATCGTGCAGAAGTGCTACCAGGAGGTGAGCGTAGGGACACTGCTGAACCACACGCGAATAGTCCGTGGTAGTAATCCACATATCCTGCAGCTAGCCGTGTTTACTGTAGTCCATGTTTACTGTAGTTCATGTTTACTGTGGTTCTGGGACTAGATGACTGTTTATTTTCCTTGGATGGCGTACGGCCCCCAGCTTATCATGACTCAAAAATGATTCTGTATGAAAATAAAGTGCTTGTTTGGACAAGTGAAGAATTTGTATGACTCCATATTAGCTTTTAACTTTGTGTAGTTTTGGTATGTCAAGCGAAGTGTTCACATACCTAGTTTTAGAACCCAGATTTTTTTTGTGATGTCACTGTAGGAGCCGGACCCTTCCTGGTATATCACAGTAGAACCCAGATAGTTCTTTGATGTCACTGTAGAAGTCAGATCAGCCTGTGATGTAGAATCTGGACTCCAGACCAGATTGTATGATTTTTCAGTTGTTTGGAAAGCTATCGATGCCAAACAGTGTGTGACGTCGCAGGAGAACCCTGGAACCCTGGCCTTGTTCTTGTGTGTGTTACTTAGAACCCGCGGATCCCCATCCTGTTCAGTATGAAGCGGGTTCTGGTGCTGATGGGGCTGTTCTACACCGGCCTGCTCCCCTTCGTTCCGCTCCGAGAGCAGTTCCTGGAGATCCCCATGCCCTCCATCTTCACCAAGTGAGTGACATCACGGGCCACACCCCCACAATGTCACCTGACCCAATGTCATCTTCTGATACTATTATCAGTAGTCACTTACTGTTCTCGGTTTTTAATGTTATCTTTTAAATCTACTTTAAATCTTCATATTTATGGTAGCCGTTCAGGTTGTTTTTTGGTGACGGGGAAGTACAGCAGTGTCTCTCCTAGAATCGGAACCAGCAACCCTTAGGCAATAAAAGCCAGCTACGGTCCCCCAGTGGGCTCTCTCTGCCCTTGTTTATTTGAGAGTGTTCAGTAATCTGCAGGAAGTGTTGCCTGAAGGGTTAAAGAATGCAAGCAAGTCCAAGGGGTTAAATTATTTCATATAAATTATTTGACCCAGGTCTGATTCCCAGTGCCTCTTTGTAATTTTGTAGGTTAACAGAGCTCACCTGTTTGCATACCGCCCCACAGGTTGAAAGATCCCAGGCGATTGACTAAGAGCCAGCGTTTCATTACCTGGGTGGCTGATACGTGAGTACCTTTACTGCCCTCTGCTGGTCGTACATGGGAACAACCAGGATTGACAACAGCTTTGTGCACATAAATGCCCATTCCAAATACTTAGTAGTGCATTTACCAAATTTCTTTTTACAGAATCGATGAATAGCTAATGCAGTGTCCGGAAAATAAGGAGGTTCTTGCAAGTCACAGCCGTTTCCTGCTATTCTTAAGTGGTATAACGAATTGGAGGCGATAACGCGGAACAATGTGATTGTTTCTGCTCTTTTAGGCTGCTGATGAGAAAAGCCTTATTTGACCACCTGACCGCCAGGGGAATTCAGGTAAGGGCAAGTCTTAGTCATGAATTACCTTGATGTTTAAATTGTATATTTAAATATATTTGTGCATATATACAGTGTATATTTGCAGGTTTATGTGTGGGTGTATATATGTGTATATATTTGCAGGTCTATATGTGGGTGTATATATGTGTATATATTTGCAGGTCTATGTGTGTGGGTGTATATATGTGTATATATTTGCAGGTCTATGTGTGGGTGTATATATGTGTATATATTTGCAGGTCTATGTGTGGGTGTATATATGTGTATATATTTGCAGGTCTATGTGTGTGGGTGTATATATGTATATATATTTGCAGGTCTATGTGTGGGTGTATATTTGTGTATATATTTGCAGGTCTATGTGTGGGTGTATATATGTGTATATATTTGCAGGTCTATGTGTGGGTGTATATAGGTGTATATATTTGCAGGTCTATGTGTGGGTGTATATATGTGTATATATTTGCAGGTCTGTGGGTGTATATAGGTGTATATATTTGCAGGTCTATGTGTGGGTGTATATATGTGTATATATTTGCAGGTCTATGTGTGGGTGTATATATGTGTATATATTTGCAGGTCTATGTGTGGGTGTATATATGTGTATATATTTGCAGGTCTATGTGTGTGGGTGTATATAGGTGTATATATTTGCAGGTCTATGTGTGGGTGTATATATGTGTATATATTTGCAGGTCTGTGTGTGGGTGTATATAGGTGTATATATTTGCAGGTCTATGTGTGGGTGTATATATGTGTATATATTTGCAGGTCTATGTGTGGGTGTATATATGTGTATATATTTGCAGGTCTATGTGTGGGTGTATATAGGTGTATATATTTGCAGGTCTATGTGTGGGTGTATATATGTGTATATATTTGCAGGTCTATGTGTGGGTGTATATAGGTGTATATATTTGCAGGTCTATGTGTGGGTGTATATATGTGTATATATTTGCAGGTCTGTGGGTGTATATTTGTGTATATATTTGCAGGTCTATGTGTGGGTGTATATATGTGTATATATTTGCAGGTCTATGTGTGGGTGTATATAGGTGTATATATTTGCAGGTCTATGTGTGGGTGTATATAGGTGTATATATTTGCAGGTCTGTGGGTGTATATAGGTGTATATATTTGCAGGTCTATGTGTGGGTGTATATAGGTGTATATATTTGCAGGTCTATGTGTGGGTGTATATATGTGTATATATTTGCAGGTCTGTGGGTGTATATAGGTGTATGTATTTGCAGGTCTATGTGTGGGTGTGTATAGGTGTATATATTTGCAGGTCTATGTGTGGGTGTATATATGTGTATATATTTGCAGGTCTGTGGGTGTATATTTGTGTATATATTTGCAGGTCTATGTGTGGGTGTATATATGTGTATATATTTGCAGGTCTATGTGTGGGTGTATATAGGTGTATATATTTGCAGGTCTATGTGTGGGTGTATATATGTGTATATATTTGCAGGTCTGTGGGTGTATATAGGTGTATATATTTGCAGGTCTATGTGTGGGTGTATATAGGTGTATATATTTGCAGGTCTATGTGTGGGTGTATATATGTGTATATATTTGCAGGTCTGTGGGTGTATATAGGTGTATGTATTTGCAGGTCTATGTGTGGGTGTATATAGGTGTATATATTTGCAGGTCTATGTGTGGGTGTATATATGTGTATATATTTGCAGGTCTGTGGGTGTATATAGGTGTATATATTTGCAGGTCTATGTGTGGGTGTATATATGTGTATGTATTTGCAGGTCTATGTGTGGGTGCTGAATGATGAAGAGGATTTCCAGCGTGCGTTTGCTCTGGGAGCCACTGGGGTGATGACAGACTACCCCACCAGATTGAAGGAGTTCATGGAGAGACAGAGCACCTAAACACCCCCTGACCTATGACCCCACTGAACATCCAAACCACTTCTTCCTAACTCCCCCAACAATAATCCACTTAACGTGCCCTGAACATCTAAACCACCTTCCTTCTCACCATGTGACCTGTGACCCTCCACCGCCCCCCCCCCCCCCCCCGTCACGTCCAGAGGATTACCCAGAATCCCCCTGTGCACTGCCCATGGTGACCCACCTGTTCATATGCACACACATTTACCTGCCAGCATTGAGCACATAGATTACAGGCCTGCCAGCTCTCTACCTCTCACATTCTGTCTTTATACACATCCTTATTACATCCTTATACACATCCTCACTCACATCCTTATTACATGCTTATACACATCCTCACACACATCCTTATTCACATCCTTATTACATCCTTATACACATCCTCACACACATCCTTATTATATGCTTATACACATCCTCACACTCATCCTTATTCACATCCTTATTACATCCTTGTACACATCCTCACACACATCCTTATACACATCCTTATTACATCCTCACACACACCCTTATTACATCCTGATACACATCCTCACACACATCCTTATTACGTACAGCAAAACTCTTCTGTGGTCCGGCCTCGGCCCTCTTTAGTGTAAAACTCTAAAGATTGTACTGATGTGTGCTGTAGAGTTGCATGTAATTCACAGTGTTTATACCGCAGCTAGTGCACTAAACCTTCCTGTGTTTAAATGGACTCAGTCAGATGGAGAAGACTCTACACAGCACAACGTGTAAAGCGCCTTTACTCTCTAACAGACTGAGAACAGTGTGCTTTTTATTTTCATTTCTTATGCAATAATGTATGCATGTTAATGTCCTCCTGTTGTTTCATTTCAAACCCCCTGACTGTGTTTTCTGTTTTTGAATCGCAGTATTTGACGTCTCTGATACCTGATTCTCTTCCTTATGAAAATGATGGAAGCCCAGGCACTATTTTTTTAGCGATCCTTGCAGTGTTATTGTATAATTATGTGTTATTGTACTCTGTAGTAACACTTTGATCTGTCCTAGCAGGCATTTTACAGACATCAATTACAGTGGCAGTGTCCGTATCATCAGAGTACTGAGTACGGTGTGAATGGGAGGTGGATTCTGTTTGAAGTTGAGACGCTTTGAAAGCAGCTCTTTTTACAGCAGTGGGTTCAGTCTCTCGGGAGATAGATGCTTTTGGAAGCAGAGTAGAGTGTAATGGTCCTGGGAACTGGGCTTGTGACCTGAGAGGTTGCAGGTTTGATTCAGGTTGGACACCGCTACTGCGGGTGAGACTGACCTGCTTCTGCGCATATCGGACTGCATGAATGGACACTATGCAGCGATGCAGATGCTGTGTGAGTCGCGCTGGATGAGAGTTTTCGCTAAATGGTGGTAATTTAGCGAAAGGTTTGAGGAGAGCAGCTGCCTGGATCCTGCAGGGAATTCGCTGCTTGGAAGGTTCCTCAAGACTCACTGGCACGGCGAGGAACTGGGGACTTTTAAATAATATTTTGATTTTATTGCCAACTGATCTAGAGCGACTAGTGTACCGCCAAATGGTGGCCAGCATTAGAGGAAAGTGGGGAAGGGCTAAGAGAAATACGCTGTGGCTGTGGAGGAGTGAGAGGGTGACGTGACTCCACGTGGGCTCCATCAAACAGACTTTAATGTGTCAGGTTTTTTGTTGTGCGTTGATAAGTGAAGGCGTATTCTGAAAAAGAGGCGGTCAGGTGACTTTACTGAATTGTAATTGTTTACACCAGAATCACTGCTGTGATTTGTGTCTTCATGCTCCTACGAAGGGAGTAAGAATGATTTTTTTAAACATTGTTTTCTGAATTCCTGGTGTGCAGAAAAGCTGTTTGACCAGTACCTAATTTATTTAGAACTGTCTTTGTGCATTAGTTACTTCTGTTGATTTTTTTTTTTTAGTGCCGTTGTTGTCTCTGGCTTGATATTAAATCTCATAAATGTGCTGTATGAATTGAAATAGATTTAAAGAAAGATATGTAATGCTTGTTTTTGTACACAGGTGGTACACGTTTGTGTATTCTGGCTTTTTGGTTCATTGTGGAAATGTGTTCATTGATCCCTCAACTTTATTTTGTGTCGGCACAAGTTTCTTCACTTACCCTGTAGAAGCAAAGGCTGGTGCGGTGGTTCAACTCCAGTTCGATTCTGCGTCGTCATCCCAGGAAAAACAGTCCTCTTTTCCTGCTCACAGGGCGTGGTAAAGCATTGGCCTTTGGCCAGCCGCGCTTCCCTCACCTCCCAGTTCTGTACTCTTCACGTGTAACTGCCAGGAGGAAACAGCATTGTGCTGTGATTGAAGACGACTCTCGGATATGAATGTACAATTATTTGATGCGATTGTCTTGAGCTGTAGTGTGTAAGAGATGAGAAATGTTTTTAAAGTTTTGTGTTATATTTTTAAGTCGCACAATCAAGGGAAAAGATTTTTTTAATGGTGAGTTTTGAAAATGTACAAATTGGAATAAAGCAATGCTGAAATGAGATGACCAATAAATGTCTAGATTATGTACTTCTGCTGCTCGTGCCCATTTTATCTGCTGCTATTTTGTTGTACAGGTGAGATGGGAAACGGTCACTTGTGGGGTGTGTACTCTGAGCTAGGCTATGCGCTTCGGTAGTATTCAACCACAGATTTTGTAATTTTTTGAAAATCAAGTAAATTATGCCATGCTTCTGGAAATCGATCTTAACTCGTTTTTAGACACTAGATGGCGCTGTTTGTCATTTCGTCGAAATGTAAATACATTCCTGTCAAAACATTAAGGTTTAGAAGCTGTTGGGTTTTTGGCTGGACCGCAACAGCGGGGCCAGCCCTACAAACGCGAATGTCTGTGACTGAGTGACTGAGTGATGAAATTACACCATTGGTAGGCCGGATCACGTGTGTTAGGTCCAGCCATACTAGGTTTTAACCTGGTCTTGTTTTAGTATTCATGGCAGAACGATTAACTTCAAACAACAATATTACATACGAATTTATTGGGGTAATCAAATTGGCTTGGGGGAACGTTGTTAATGTAAAGATGTCAATGATGTCACTTCTTGCAACTACGCGTGTTACGACCTGAACGGTGTTGGTACAAATCTGACTCAATGTTTTTATGCTTGAGGAATTTTCATACCATCGGCATTCTCTAGAAGCAATTGAGGATTCAGTTTTCAGTTCATTGTGCTAAATTACCTGAAGCGCAGATAACTTATATACAATAAATTCTTTAGTCTGGTCCAGACACGTCTGTAGAATCAGACTGCCGCACCATTTGTGAAAGTGGCGATACATTATTGTTAATGGATCAGGAACTAACTTATGGTAGTTTGGTTTAGATAACAGTGGCACTTATAGTTAAGCCTATGTTTGTTTACACATGTCGTATACGGGATGAATTTTAACCACCCCTCCTCGAGAGCGCACCCTACCGTGGGCTTCAAACTTCAGACTGCGGTTACGCTTCAGTCGGTTTGGCAGCTGTTGTGGTCCCCAACTATCTGCATCGCAGCTTCAGGTCGGAGCACAGTGGGAATTAGCATTGGGTGGCACTTATCTACCCACGGCCAATGAACGAAGCGTTGCTATGCCGTATTAATTTAATGGTTGGCTGGTTCAGCTGTCAATCTTTTGCAGCTGACGTGCGGTGGTACGGTGCGCTCCGGAGCCGTTACGCCAGCTCTGTTTGGACAGCGCATTCGGAAGCTGCGCGTGTGGTCGGAGGCGAGCGGGAAAGACTTGGAGGAGGTTAGCGGCGAAAGGAATGCGAAGGATCTGCTGTCCATAAACTGGAATTTCCAGAAGGGGAGAGGGGAGCAAGAACGCTGCCTACTTTTTTTATTCAAAGGTAAATATATGCAACTTCTCGCCAATAACCGGTAGCTAGTGTTGTGTCGTTATATTCTGTGTTGTATGATAAATAAAAGTTTTTGGAGCCCTGTTCAGTAACACTTATTTGTATGCACGCTTATTTGATTGCACAATAAGACACGTTTGCCAATTGTGGTGAAATTTGTACGCGGTTGAGTGATGCAGAGGGTAATAGGATAGTTGTTTTTGTTGTTAGGCATGGGTTGGCGAGTTCCGCAGTGGTGTTCACGGCGTTGGTTTTTCGTATCGTGCCGTTTCTAACGTTACCAGTGGCGTGATCCTGCACCAGGGGTGCCTTCGGCGTCAAACGAAAACACTCGGTGTGGTCCATACTCAGCTCGCGTCGATGCTGGCCAAGTTGCAGTGCAGTCAAAATTAATTACACAGATTTTGTCAAGTATTTTTCGGTATGAACAACTATAATTTAGGCATAATTTATGTCAATAAACATCATAAGAATTTTTGCTTTTTTTGTCTGAAGTAATGATTTGATTATTTGTGTCCGTGTAGTGCGTGTCTCCCAAGATTTATGCTTGCGTCATATTTATTATGATTTGAAGTCTGAATATTTGTAAGTGTTAGGGCCTACTGTAAACAATACGCAATATTTTTAAAGTCGAGTTCTTCGAAAATGCTCAAGTTTTTCCAAATGATTTTTTAAAAATGTTTTCCTCGTTTTCAATGGACAATATTATTTAAAATCGTATTAGTGATACAGGCTATATGGACCCATCGCGACTGCAGCGAAAGAGCGCATCACCTCACCTCTCTATATCGTGTAGTAATTTCTTCCCACGCCCAAAGCAAAACAATTTCACGATTAGAAATGTTGGAGCAGCTTGGCTCCAACATTTCGGGCGAATATAGCTCCTGCACAGTGGTGAATTGACAGGTGGTTCAAGTCAGCTTTAAATGGTGAAACGCTGCAAAAGAGATAGGCTATTATATTTGGTACGTAAGTGTCAAGTGAAGTACGTCAGTCTCTGGGATAGTTAAGTCTTATTTTATTGCGGTTTTGCATTGTGCTGTTTTACTGATATCATCACTTGCATTCCATACTGGCTGCAGAATCATTTTTGTGATGTATTGGGGTTCGCTATATCACTGTGATGTGACGGAACAAAGAGTACCAGGCAGCCTCTCTTTACCTGATGGATTCTCTGACATGAGCAGTCCAGATGGTGCTCTACATTTCTACATTACTTTAGGCTTTGCTAATATCACTGGGTCTAATTCAAATGGACGTGATTCTGAGTTTCAGTGCGAACCAAATAAAAACCAACATTCCTTTTACTAATTGAAACCTTTCAAGCAACATCAGTTTTTCTACCAGAAGAAAAAAATGCATGAAGAGAAAGTGGTGCAGTCGTGTGTGTGTCTGTTCTACTGTGATAATTTGCATGGTAGTGTTTGTGTGACGAAACACAGTCGCGTGATTCATGCGAATTCGGCGTGTTGTATTTCTGCCGATTTGCGATAAAAAGCGATGACATCATTCAAGGAGGCGTAAGATGAATTTTAAAGGGGCTGCACACAGGGGAGCAGGTAACTGAAGGGTACAGTCCCGTCTCAGTTTAAAAAACGCAAACATCCCAGCCTGGGGAGAGTTTCCACCCGTACAGCGCGGTGCTGTTCGGAGGGGAGGAAGCTGATCGCCGGTGAAATCTGTGGGGCTGAGAATTCTGGGAGATTTAGGCAATCAGGACTTAATCAGAGCGTGCATCCGCCTGTGTTTCCTGGCAACAGCATACACAAACAAGTATTGTTTTTCTTTTTTTTGGGGGGGGGGGGGGGGGGGGGCGGTATGTTTATAATGAAAGATTATTTTTTAATTTAGTTTTTTTTTTTACTTTTAAGTTTTTAATCTTTGTTCAAGTGTTAGCTCACCTGAAACCGAGCCTTGTGCCCAGACCTAACCCTTAATTTACCATACTGTGACCCAGAGCCTTAATGGTACTGCACAGGTGCACAACAAGGGCTGATCCATTTCAGGATTTTGTGCCAATTTATGCACTTAATTGTTTAATTAGCTCAATCATATCTTAATCTGACATGTATAAGCACCAGCTACAGCCACAGACTGCAAGTGCATCCTGCTTTACTGAGCTCAAATAGAGGAGTGAACCAGCGTAGTTTATAGGGTTGTCAGAAAACTAAAACAAAACTAAGGTAATTGGTTGGAACAAAAACCAGGACCCAGACCCGCCCACCAGGACCGGAGTTGTGCACCCATCCTGTGCTGTGATCCCAGACCCCTTCGCTGTGTTGCTACCAGTGATGACAGGCTCTGACCTGGCGAGCGAGGAAGGGGCTGGGCTTTTTAAATTCTACAAATCATAACTGTTCAATTTCTTCAGTCATATTTCCCGATGAAGAAATATGCCCTTCCCTGCGTGCTGGGGAAGAAGTTTGTGTTAATCAATCAAAACGGTGAGGCACTTTCTGAAACTCCAGCATTACCAGATGCTGCAGGCACTTACGCCAGATTGGTTCTGCCCGTGACTGTGTGCTGTGTGTGTGTGTGTGTGTGGGTGTACGTGTGTGTGTGTGTGTGTGTGTATGTGTGTGTGTACGTGTGTGTGTGTGTGTGTGTGTATGTGTGTGTGTGTGTACGTGTGTGTGTGTGTGGGTGTGTGTGGGTGTACGTGTGTGTGTGTGTGGGTGTGTGTGGGTGTGTGTGGGTGTACGTGTGTGTGTGTGTGTGTGTGTGTACGTGTGTGTGTGCTGTGTGTGTGGGTGTACGTGTGTGTGTGTGTGTGTGGGTGTGGCAGTGAATGTGTGTGGCCTTGGTTACAGCATGGGCGTGGTCGGCTGTGTGTGTCTGAATCACCGCGCTTCTGCTTGGCTGGTCTGTGTTTGTGGCCTTGGTTACAGGGGTGGTCAGGTGTGTGTGTGTGTGTGTGTTCGTCTGTGTGTGTGTACGTGTGCGTGTGTGTGTGTGTGTGTGTGTGTTTGTGCGTGTTTCTGATTTATATGAATGAATAGCAGTCACTTCTAACCCATTCCCATTATTCTAACTAAAGTTTAGTCAATAGAATAATGCCATAGCTGCACAAAGTACGTTTCAAGCTGTGTTTTAGTCCGCCTCTTTCAGCCTGTCCACCTGTTTAAATTGTAAAAACAAATGTTCCCTTTGGCATTCTGCAGTAAAAGGCAGGGGAGGTTCTGTTAATTTATGGCAGCATTAGATATCTGATAATGGTATATCTGGTAATGGCATAATGAGGGAGCCCAGCACATAATTCATCAGCCTGCACAAAGATCACATTTAAGATGAATGTAGGCATATTCAGAAGTAGTACATTGATATTGAATAAGCGTTGTGCTAATAAGTCTTTGTTCTTCTCTCTTGTTGAGGTCGTAGGTAAACAGAAGGACAGGCTCGTGTTCCTCTTTACCCCCGGTCACCGGTCGAGCCCTCCTGTCTGCTACGTAACGGGTGGGGGGGGTGGTTAGGGAGAGGGGCGCTCGGTGTAACGGTGCGGGGGGGGGGGGGGGTTTAGGGAGAGGGGCGCTCGGTGTAACGGGGGGGGGGGTGGTTAGGGAGAGGGGCGCTCGGTTTAACGGTGCGGGGGGGGGGGTTTAGGGAGAGGGGCGCTCGGTGTAACGGGGGGGGGGGGGGGTTTAGGGAGAGGGGCGCTCGGTGTAACGGTGCGGGGGGGGGGTTTAGGGAGAGGGGCGCTCGGTGTAACGGGGGGGGTCTGTGGCGTTTTCGCCACGCTGGGGCAGTAGAAGGGTTTGCAGGGTATTACAGGCTGTTCCTCTGCATGCAGGGGGGAACACGGTGTGTTTCTCCAGGGAGATAAATCTGTTCGGCTGCCTGTCGTCTCGCATTCTGCGTCGTTGCCACGGGGATGATGCATCGCCCGTTCTCTTACCGTTGGCCATGTTTACCCGTCATATTTGGAGGGATATTTTTTTTTTTTTATTGTTCGTAATCCAAACATAAATATTCTCCCCTTTGAATATGAATATCACGTGATCATTTCTGAATGTTGGGTTTTTTAAATCCGCCTTTTATTGCTGTAATAGGATTACACAGTTTCTTTTATGAGTTCTGTATTAAAGTGATCAATCAGTTCTCGCTTCACTGATACTCTAATGCTTTTATTTTCCTTATTTACCCTGCAGTGTCATTATTGAGTTTCAGCCTGCTCCTTTTTTAAAAGATGGAATTGAGCTTTTATTTTTCATGTCCAGTCTGTGTGGAAGGCTTTGGGAATAATGTGCATTCTTTCAAAGATTAAGGTGGTCTTTTTTGAAGTTTGAGGTTTGTCTTTGAAGGGTTAGGGTTAAGGGGATGTGGAGCTGATCTGTTGGCCCACATTAGTGCCGAGGGTCAGGAGTGCTGCTGCCGTTCTGCTCAGAGGGAACCTGCTGAGATTAGATTAGCACACGAGTCAGAGGTGAGATTAGTGAGGGCTTTCTGTTACTGAGCCCACACACATGCACGCACACACACACACACACACACACACACTCGCGTGTACACACACACGCACGCATGCAAACACGCGCGCACACATGCACGCACACACACACACACTCACATACACACACACACTCACACACACGCATGCGCACACACACACACACACACACACTCGCGTGTACACACACACGCACGCATGCAAACACGCACACACACACACACTCACACACACGCATGCGCACACACACACACACACATGCACGCGCACACACACACACACATGCAAACTCACACAAACACACACTCACACTCACTCACTCACTCACATACAAACACACACACACACACACTCACATACACACGCACACACACTCACACACGTGTACAAACACGTGCACACATGCAAACACACGCAGGCACACACGCACGTGCACACAAACGTACTCACGCTCAAACACTCACTCACACACAAACACACACACACACACATACACACACATGCACTCATGCACATATATGCACTCACGCACACACTCACACACACACTGCAGCTGTTTCCTAACTAGCTATCCTAGCTAACTATCCTTCCTTTGATCAGTGGCCAGTGACTCTGTCTGCTGAATCTCCTCCTGAGTCTGTTCATATCCTCTCAGAGTCAGGGTGATGAGATTACCAGGCAGGGAGTTGGGCTGGTTAACTGCCCAAGTGTGTATGTAGCTGTTATATGCATATATAAGTACAGGCTGCAGTGATTTAATCATTTTCCAGTGCAGTAATCAAAATCAGTACAGTTGAATGCTTGCTGTTGCTAATCTGATTGCCGGATAAAGTTTTACTCTGCTTTGAAAATTCTAGTTTGATTACAATAGAAAGGCCATCTGCTGAGTGTGGCCTGGTCTGTGTGTGTATCTGCCTGGTCTGTGTGTGTGTTCCTGCCTGGTCTTTGTGTGTGTCTGCCTGGTCTGTGTGTGTTTCTGCCTGGTCTTTGTGTGTGTCTGCCTGGTCTGTGTGTGTTTCTGCCTGGTTTGTGTGCGTTTCTGCCTGGTCTGTGTGTGTATCTGCCTGGTGTGTGTGTGTTTCTGCCTGGTCTGTGTGTGTTTCTGCCTAGTCTTTGTGTGTGTCTGCCTGGTCTGTGTTTGTTTCTGCCTGGTCTGTGTGTGTTCCTGCCTGGTTTGTGTGCGTTTCTGCCTGGTGTCTGTCTGGTTTGCGTGTGTTTCTGGGTAATGTGGGCTGCTCGTGATGTCACTGCTGGGCTGCTTGTCTTGTTGAGTGACAGGTCCAGTGGGCGGGGCTTTGCCCGGGGACCGCTGCGCAGCATTCGCTAGCGACACACAGGCTGAGCACTGCGAGCGCAGCCCGGTATCCAGGGCAACCAGGATGAAGATGATGATGATGATGATGATGAAGGTGATGATGGTGATGAGGATCATGATGTAAACAATGATGCAGTATATATATTCTTTTTTACATTAGTTTACTGTATGTTGATTTGTTCCTTTTAAAAGGACAATGTCCAATATTTAACGTAAAATTCAGAAAAGGAACCTTGGTGCATTGCGTTATAACTCGCTATAAGCTATTTTACCCATGTAGATCCCTGGCAAGTAACAAATTTATATATGTGTCCTAAATGTTTTCGCTTCCATCTGCACAGAAAATAATAGAATAGAAACTTTATTATGTATCAAATTTGCCTTTGGCTTCACAATGACAGTCAGCAATCTCAATGGGACAGACATTGCAGAAACGTCCCGTCATTTGAACAGAATGGATGGTTGTGTTGTGGTCACATTATGATGTGTGCACTCTGTCTGAGGTTCTGACCACAGTGGGAACTTTGTGTGTGAGGCTCAGTGCCGAATCAAAGGCACAACCAGGACAGGCGTGGAACTGACCGCAGAAAAGGAGCCCGACCCGCAGAGGATGGGCGGGGCGTAGTTCTGCGCTGAGTGCGACTTTAATGCAGAACCGGCCCGTCCGTTTGGACCCTCGGTGCTCTGCAGCGAAGCAGGTCTTTGGGGCTGCCTGAGGAGAGATGCAGGTTTTGCACGAGTTTTCTCACAAAGTCGTCCATGCAGCGGATTACCCAAAATCCCCTGCTTCCGCTGGATGTCACAGGCCCTTCAGGAGAGCACTTTCGAAAGCTGGACAGGGCTGTCGGTTCAGATCCTCGTCCGCGAACGTCGGTTTCGTCCCGACCTGGAATGGTCTGCCCTTCACGTCTGAGAATAGTTATGCGGCCCATAAAGAGCTTCCCTTTATCACGCGCGGGGCTCCCACCTCCCACAGCCGGAGATTTTCTGCTCTGCACGCTGTTTTGGTCACCCCAGGACACCCCTCCCATCTGACCCCCCCCCCCCCTCCCCCGCCGTGGAGCAGGGTGCTGTGATATCACCCAGCAGCCTGGAAAAATATGCTCATATGAGTGTGTGTGAGTGTGTGTGTGTGTGTGTGCGAATGTGTGTGTGAATGTGTGTGTGTGTGTCTGTGTGTGTGTGTGTGTGAGAGTGCATAGTCACAGCCCTGTATAGTCAGCGGTCTCATTGTATTGGAGTCCCACGCAGCTGAAGATTTGAGTTGAGGGTAAACAAGGCCAGTGCTGTGCCACACTCAGCCTGACCTCACAGACCACTCTATCCCTAACTGACCCACTGACCACTCTAACCCTAACTGACCTCACTGACCACTCTAACCCTAACTGACCTCACTGACCACTCTATCCCTAACTGACCCACTGACCACTCTAACCCTAACTGACCTCACTGACCACTCTATCCCTAACTGACCCACTGACCACTCTATCCCTAACTGACCCACTGACCACTCTAACCCTGACTGACCTCACTGACCACTCTAATCCTGACTGACCCACTGACCACTCTATCCCTAACTGACCCACTGACCACTCTAACCCTAACTGACCTCACTGACCACTCTATCCCTAACTGACCCACTGACCACTCTAACCCTAACTGACCCACTGACCACTCTAATCCTGACTGACCCACTGACCACTCTAACCCTAACCCTAACTGACCACTCTAACCTTAACTGACCCACTGACCACTCTATCCCTAACTGACCCACTGACCACTCTAACCCTAACTGACCCACTGACCACTCTAACCCTAACCCTAACTGACCCACTGACCACTCTAACCCTAACTGACCCACTGACCACTCTAACCCTAACTGACCCCACTCACCACTGTAACCCTAACTGAATCCACTGACCACTCTAACCCTAACTGACCCACTGACCACTCCAATCCTAACTGACGCGCTGACCACTCTATCCCTAACTGACCCACTGACCACTCTAACCCTAACTGACCCACTGACCACTCTAACCCTAACTGACCTCACAGAACTCTCTAACTCTAACCCTAACCCTAACTGAACCCACTGAGCTCAGTACCTGTGAGCTGCTGGGGCTGTCTGGCATGTCATCTCAGCCATGTGAGAGGTTTAGTAGGTTCAGCTATTACTGTGTGAGATTTACTACAGCTATAACTGCGAGAGATTTATTACAGCTATAACTGTGTGAGAGATTTATTACAGCTATAACTGTGTGAGATTTACTACAGCTATAACTGTGCGAGAGATTTATTACAGCTATAACTGTGTGAGATTTACTACAGCTATAACTGTGCGAGAGATTTAGTACAGCTATAACTGTGTGAGAGATTTAGTACAGCTATAACTGTGAGAGATTTAGTACAGCTATAACTGCGAGAGGTTTAGTACAGCTATAGCTGTGAGAGATTTAGTACAGCTATAACTGAGAGATTTAGTACAGCTATAACTGTGCGAGAGGTTTAGTACAGCTATAACTGTGAGAGATTTAGTACAGCTATAACTGCGAGAGGTTTAGTACATCTATGACTGTGAGAGATTTAGTACAGCTATAGCTGTGAGAGATTTAGTACAGCTATAACTGAGAGATTTAGTACAGCTATAACTGCGAGAGGTTTAGTACAGCTATAACTGTGAGAGATTTAGTACAGCTATAACTGTGAGAGATTTAGTACAGCTATAACTGCGAGAGGTTTAGTACATCTATGACTGTGAGAGATTTAGTACAGCTATAGCTGTGAGAGATTTAGTACAGATATAAGGGTGCAAGAGATTTGGTACAGCTATAACTGTGAGAGATTTAGTACAGCTATAACTGTGAGAGATTTAGTACAGCTATAATGGTGCGAGAGGTTTAGTACAGCTATAACTGTGAGAGATTTAGTACAGCTATAACTGTGCGAGAGGTTTAGTACATCTATAACTGAGAGATTTAGTACAGCTATAACTGTGTGAGATTTAGTACAGCTAGAACTGTGCAAGAGATTTAGTACAGCTATAAATGTGAGAGATTTACTACATCTATAACTGTGTGAGAGATTTACGACATCTATAACTGTGTGAGAGATTTACGACATCTATAACTGTGTGAGAGCTTTCATACAGCTATAACTGTGTGTAAGATTTAGTACAGCTATAACTGTGTAAGATTTAGTACAGCTTCAGCTGTCTATGAGAGATTTGACACAGCTTCAGCTGTGTGAGAGATAAAGAACAGTCTGACCTGTGTGTGAGAGATTAGATAGAGTGCGATATGATATTAATAGCACAGCAGGGACATAATGTTTCAGATCTGGGTCAAACACCTGGAACATTTGACAAGCATCTTGCAGATTCATGATAATGTTCAATGAATATTACATATTTATCACATATTTATCAAAATAATAAACACTGTGAATTTTATTCTGAATGTTGGATGCAATCCATTTGGCTAGTGTCATAAGGCAAATGGTTAAAATATTTTAAATAATTATTTGTTACAGGTCTGTGTGATTTAGTATAACATGAAGAGACTACACACAGTAAAATGTATTTCAACTCTAACAGTACATATAAGTCCAATAGGGATCATATGTACTCTGTAGGAGTTGATTTAACACTGAACTGAATACTGTGTTGCAGCAATAGTCATAAGGTCTGGACAGGGTGAACAAGTTGCTAACTGCAGTAACACAGAAGTACATACGTTCTGTGCTAGTGTGTGACAGTAAAAAAATCATGTAGCTATGTGTTTGTTGTAACCAAAAAAGGTTTGTGTGTGTAAGAATTTGTGTGCCTTTTAAAAAAATTGTATGTAAACATGTTTATGTTTGTAAATAAACAGGTGTATGTTCGTTAACTGGATGTTAACTGGATGTAAAACTGGTGTATGCTTGTAGCTAAATAGGTGTGTGTTTGTTAGTAAACTGCTGGAATGTGTCTGTAAGTTAATTTAGTGCAAGTGTGTTTGTGAGGTGTGTGGGCAGGTGTGTATTTGTAAGTAAACAAGTTTGTAAGGGTTGTCAGTAAAGTGAAAGTAAACAACACAGGTGTGTGTTAGTAAGTAAACATGAGGCAGGTGTGTGTGTGTGTGTGTGTGTAAGTAAACTCAGGACAGGTGAGTGTGTGTGTGTGTGTGTGTGTGTAAGTAAACTCAGGACAAGTGAGTGTGTAAGTAAACCCAGGGCAGGTGAGTGTGTGTGTGTGTGTGTGTGTGTGTGTGTGTGTGTGTGTGTGTAAGTAAACTCAGGGCAGGTGTGTGTGTGTGTGTGTAAGTAAACTCAGGACAGGTGTGTGTGTATGTGTCTGTGTGTGTGTAAGTAAACTCAGGACAGGTGAGTGTGTGTGTGTGTGTGTGTGTGTAAGTAAACTCAGGACAGGTGTGTGTGTGTGTGTGTGTGTAAGTAAACTCAGGGCAGGTGAGTGTGTGTCTGTGTGTGTGTGTGTGTGTGTGTGTGTAAGTAAACTCAGGACAGGTGAGTGTGTGTAAGTAAACTCAGGTCAGGTGAGTGTGTGTAAGTAAACTCAGGACAGGTGAGTGTGTGTGTGTGTGTGTAAGTAAGCTCAGGACAGGTGAGTGTGTGTAAGTAAACTCAGGTCAGGTGAGTGTGTGTAAGTAAACTCAGGGCAGGTGAGTGTGTGTGTGTGTGTGTGTAAGTAAACTCAGGACAGGTGAGTGTGTGTAAATAAACTCAGGACAGGTGAGTGTGTGTATGTGTGTGTGTGTGTAAGTAAACTCAGGACAGGTGAGTGTGTGTATGTGTGTGTGTGTGTGTGTGTAAGTAAACTCAGGACAGGTGAGTGTGTGTGTGTGTGTGTAAGTAAGCTCAGGACAGGTGAGTGTGTGTAAGTAAACTCAGGACAGGTGAGTGTGTGTAAGTAAACTCAGGTCAGGTGAGTGTGTGTAAGTAAACTCAGGACAGGTGAGTGTGTGTAAGTAAACTCAGGTCAGGTGAGTGTGTGTAAGTAAACTCAGGACAGGTGAGTGTGTGTAAGTAAACTCAGGACAGGTGAGTGTGTGTATGTGTGTGTGTGTGTAAGTAAACTCAGGACAGGTGAGTGTGTGTGTGTGTGTGTGTGTGTGTAAGTAAACTCAGGACAGGTGAGTGTGTGTATGTGTGTGTGTGTGTAAGTAAACTCAGGACAGGTGAGTGTGTGTATGTGTGTGTGATTGTGTGTAAGTAAACTCAGGACAGGTGAGTGTGTGTATGTGTGTGTGTGTGTGTGTATAAGTAAACTCAGGACAGGTGAGTGTGTATGTGTGTGTGAGTGTGTAAGTAAACTCAGGACAGGTGAGTGTGTGTATGTGTGTGTGTGTGTGTGTAAGTAAACTCAGGACAGGTGAGTGTGTGTATGTGTGTGTGTGTGTGTGTAAGTAAACTCAGGACAGGTGAGTGTGTATAAGTAAACTCAGGACAGGTGAGTGTGTGTATGTGTGTGTGTGTGTAAGTAAACTCAGGACAGGTGAGTGTGTGTATGTGTGTGTGATTGTGTGTAAGTAAACTCAGGACAGGTGAGTGTGTGTATGTGTGTGTGATTGTGTGTAAGTAAACTCAGGACAGGTGAGTGTGTGTAAATAAACTCAGGACAGGTGAGTGTGTATAAGTAAACTCAGGACAGGTGAGTGTGTGTATGTGTGTATGTGTGTGTGTGTGTGTGTAAGTAAACTCAGGACAGGTGAGTGTGTGTATGTGTGTGTGTGTGTGTGTGTAAGTAAACTCAGGACAGGTGTGTGTGTGTAAGTAAACTCAGGTCAGGTGTGTGTATCCCCCCCTTCCCGCAGGTTTTTGCCTCCTGCCCCACCCCCCACCACGGCCCTCACCTGTGTGCTGCGGTGCTTCCCCTGCGAGCCGTCCTGGGCCGGCAGCCCGTTCCTGCACCGCCCCCCCACCCCGCCCGTGGTCAGGATGACGCGCTCCAAGACCTTCCAGGCCTACCTGCCCAGCTGCCACCGCACCTACAGCTGCATCCACTGCAGGGCGCACCTGGCCAACCACGACGAGCTCATCTCCAAGGTGAGACAAACGCACGCCTCCACGTGTCACTCTGGGGACTTCAGTGTGGGTCTGTGAAAAACACACCTGTTTCACCGGAAAGAAAGGATACTGAGGTGTATTAGACAGAGGTTTTTAAATTTAGGAAGAGGGTTAACCAGGGATCTCAAACTCTCAGGTGATGCTGCTGGATCTTGGCATGTTTCAGTACATAAGCGGTTAATTTTAGTCATGGATTAGTGGTTCAATCGATGTACCTGGCTTCCAGGTAGCCACTTGGCTGCTGATAAATAAAACCACAAAATCCTGCAGTCACAGCGCCCCCTCCAGGACAGGAGTTAAACCTGCAGACACTACGGCCCTCCAGGACTGGAGTTAAACCCGCAGGCGCTGCGGCCCTCCAGGACTGGAGTTAAACCCGCAGACACTGCGGCCCTCCAGGACTGGAGTGAAACCTGCAGACACTGCGGCCCTCCAGGACTGGAGTTAAACCTGCAGATGCTGCGGCCCTCCAGGACTGGAGTTAAACCCGCAGACACTGCGGCCCTCCAGGACTGGAGTTAAACCTGCAGACGCTGCTGCCCTCCAGGACTGGAGTTAAACCTGCAGACACTGCGGCCCTCCAGCACTGAAGCTTGGGATCTCTGTGATTAACAAAGTGAAGTACAGAGAGCCTGTCAGTACAACAAGGAGTCAGAGACATAAATTATTTTGACAGTCAAGACATAGTGAGTCCAGAAAAACGCCCCCTCCCAGGCCCCCTTCATGCATCATTTGGGTAAAAGTAATTAAAAATAATAATCAGTCACTGCTGACCTATTTTCTGAAGGAATTATGCAATATGAATGCTGTGTTGCTGTAGAATTTAGAGCTGCAGTGCTTAGTTTAAACAGTGAAAGGAGTCTGATGTGTGTGTGTGTGTGTGTGTGTGTGTGTGTGTGGTTTCAGCATGGTGGTGTGTGTGTGAGCGTGTGTGTGCGTGTGGTGTATGTGTGGTGTATGTGTATGTGTGGTGAGTGTGTGTGTGAGTGTGTGTGTGCGTGTGGTGAGTGTGTGTGTGAGTGTGTGTGTGGTTTCAGCATGGTGGTGTGTGTGTGAGCGTGTGTGTGCGTGTGGTGAGTGTGTGTGTGAGTGTGTGTGTGCGTGTGGTGTATGTGTGGTGAGTGTGTGTGTGTGCGTGTGGTGAGTGTGTGTGTGAGTGTGTGTGTGCGTGTGGTGTATGTGTGTGTGCGTGTGGTGTATGTGTGGTGTATGTGTGGTGAGTGTGTGTGTGAGTGTGTGTGTGCGTGTGGTGTATGTGTGGTGTATGTGTGGTGAGTGTGTGTATGGTGAGTGTGTGTGTGGTTTCAGCATGGTGGTGTGTGTGTGAGCCTGTGTGTGCATGTGGTGTATGTGTGGTGTATGTGTCTGTGTGTGAGTGTGTGTGTGGTGAGTGTGTGTGTGGTTTCAGCCTGGTGGTGTTTATGCGTGCATGGTAGCTCAGTGGAAGCGTGTTAGCGATGGCTAATGCTAATGCTGGGCACTGCAGGCAGAGGGGGATGGGGCTGGCACAGACACAGATGTGCAGTCAGAGCACTACAGAGAGAGAGAGAGAGAAAGAGAGAGAGCGAAAGAGAGAGCGTGTGGATTGAGAGAGAGAGAGAAAGCTTGAGAGAGAAAAAGAGAAAGAGAGAATGTGTGGGAGAGAGAGCATGTGGGAGAGTGAGAGAAAGCGTGAGAGAGAGAGAAAGAGAGGGAGAGGCTGTGTGAGGACACTGTAAGATGTGAGCAGAGTCCCAGAGGCTGTAAATGCCCCCCCTCCCCACAGCTCTGAGTGTGTTTGCACCGCAGCCCAAAATATCTCTCTGTCTATCTATCTATCTAACTGTCTATCTATCTATCTATCTATCTAACTGTCTATCTATCTATCTATCTGTCTATCTATCTAACTATCTATCTATCTAACTGTCTATCTATCTATCTAACTGTCTATCTATCTATCTATTTATCCCAGAACTTTATATCACTCCAGCACTTCCTCACTCATTTTGTATCGGGGGATGGAGGTATGGGGGGATGGGGGTATGGGGGGGGGGGGGGGGGGGGGGGGGTAAATAGGGGGATGATGGCACAGCTGTTTCAGCATCTAATGCCAGCCTCTGCTCTTTATTATTTAATCTGCGCTGAAGCTGCAGGTCATACACGGGACTCCCTGTGAAAACATGTCACTGTGCTGCCCCACAGCACCGCCATCTACTGCTGCCCCACAGCACCGCCATCTACTGCTGCCCCACTCCCAAACTGCCATCTACTGCTGCCCCACAGCACCGCCATCTACTGCTGCCCCACTCCCAAACCACCATCTACTGCTGCCCCACAGCACCGCCATCTACTGCTGCCCCACTCCCAAACCGCCATCTACTGCTGCCCCACAGCACCGCCATCTACTGCTGCCCCACAGCACCGCCATCTACTGCTGCCCCACAGTACCACCATCTACTGCTGCCCCACAGCACCGCCATTTACTGCTGCCCCACAGCACCACCATCTACTGCTGCCCCACAGCACCGCCATCTACTGCTGCCCCACTCCCAAACCGCCATCTACTGCTGCCCCACAGCACTGCCATCTACTGCTGCCCCACAGCACCGCCATCTACTGCTGCCCCACTCCCAAACCGCCATCTACTGCTGCCCCACAGCACCGCCATCTACTGCTACCCCACAACACCGCCATCTACTGCTGCCCCACTCCCAAACCGCCATCTACTGCTGCCCCACAGCACCGCCATCTACTGCTACCCCACAGCACCGCCATCTACTGCTGCCCCACAGCACCGCCATCTACTGCTGCCCCACTCCCAAACTGCCATCTACTGCTGCCCCACAGCACCGCCATCTACTGCTGCCCCACAGCACCACCATCTACTGCTGCCCCACTCCCAAACCGCCATCTACTGCTGCCCCACAGCACCGCCATCTACTGCTGCCCCACTCCCAAACCACCATCTACTGCTGCCCCACTCCCAAACCGCCATCTACTGCTGCCCCACAGCACCGCCATCTACTGCTGCCCCACTCCCAAACTACCATCTACTGCTGCCCCACAGCACCGCCATCTACTGCTGCCCCACAGCACCGCCATCTACTGCTGCCCCACTCCCAAACCACCATCTACTGCTGCCCCACAGCACCGCCATCTACTGCTGCCCCACAGCACCGCCATCTACTGCTGCCCCACTCCCAAACCGCCATCTACTGCTGCCCCACAGCACCACCATCTACTGCTGCCCCACAGCACCGCCATCTACTGCTGCCCCACTCCCAAACCGCCATCTACTGCTGCCCCACAGCACCGCCATCTACTGCTGCCCCACTCCCAAACTGCCATCTACTGCTGCACCACAGCACCGCCATCGACTGCTGCTCCACAGCACCGCCATCTACTGCTGCCCCACAGCACCGCCATCTACTGCTGCCCCACTCCCAAACCGCCATCTACTGCTGCCCCACAGCACCGCCATCTACTGCTGCCCCACTCCCAAACCGCCATCTACTGCTGCCCCACAGCACCGCCATCTACTGCTGCCCCACTCCCAAACCGCCATCTACTGCTGCCCCACTCCCAAACTGCCATCTACTGCTGCCCCACAGCACCGCCATCTACTGCTGCCCCACAGCACCGCCATCTACTGCTGCCCCACTCCCAAACCGCCATCTACTGCTGCTCAACAGCACCGCCATCTACTGCTGCCCCACTCCCAAACCGCCATCTACTGCTGCCCCACAGCACCGCCATCTACTGCTGCCCCACAGCACCGCCATCTACTGCTGCTCCACAGCACCGCCATCTACTGCTGCCCCACTCCCAAACCGCCATCTACTGCTGCCCCACAGCACCGCCATCTACTGCTGCCCCACTCCCAAACCGCCATCTACTGCTGCCCCACAGCACCGCCATCTACTGCTGCTCCACAGCACCGCCATCTACTGCTGCCCCACTCCCAAACCGCCATCTACTGCTGCCCCACAGCACCGCCATCTACTGCTGCCCCACAGCACCACCATCTACTGCTGCCCCACTCCAAAACCGCCATCTACTGCTGCCCCACAGCACCGCCATCTACTGCTGCCCCACTCCCAAACCGCCATCTACTGCTGCCCCACTCCCAAACTGCCATCTACTGCTGCCCCACAGCACCGCCATCTACTGCTGCCCCACTCCCAAACTGCCATCTACTGCTGCCCCACAGCACCGCCATCTACTGCTACCCCACAGCACCGCCATCTACTGCTGCCCCACTCCCAAACCGCCATCTACTGCTGCCCCACAGCACCGCCATCTACTGCTGCTCCACAGCACCGCCATCTACTGCTGCCCCACTCCCAAACTGCCATCTACTGCTGCCCCACAGCACCGCCATCTACTGCTGCCCCACTCCCAAACTGCCATCTACTGCTGCCCCACAGCACCGCCATCTACTGCTGCCCCACTCCCAAACCGCCATCTACTGCTGCCCCACAGCACCGCCATCTACTGCTGCCCCACTCCCAAACCGCCATCTACTGCTGCCCCACAGCACCGCCATCTACTGCTGCTCCACAGCACCGCCATCTACTGCTGCCCCACTCCCAAACCGCCATCTACTGCTGCCCCACAGCACCGCCATCTACTGCTGCCCCACAGCACCACCATCTACTGCTGCCCCACTCCCAAACCGCCATCTACTGCTGCCCCACAGCACCGCCATCTACTGCTGCCCCACTCCCAAACCGCCATCTACTGCTGCCCCACAGCACCGCCATCTACTGCTGCTCCACAGCACCGCCATCTACTGCTGCCCCACTCCCAAACTGCCATCTACTGCTGCCCCACAGCACCGCCATCTACTGCTGCCCCACTCCCAAACTGCCATCTACCCCACGCCCAAACCACCATCTACTGCTGCCCCACTCCCAAACTGCCATCTACTGCTGCCCCACAGCACCGCCATCTACTGCTGCCCCACTCCCAAACCGCCATCTACTGCTGCTCCACAGCACTGCCATCTACTGCTGCCCCACAGCACCGCCATCTACCGCTGCCCCACAGCACCGCCATCTACTGCTGCCCCACAGCACCACCATCTACTGCTACCCCACTCCCAAACCACCATCTACTGCTACCCCAGTCCCAAACCACCATCTACTGCTGCCCCACTCCCAAACTGCCATCTACTGCTACCCCAGTCCCAAACCACCATCTACTGCTGCCCCACTCCCAAACTGCCATCTACTGCTACCCCAGTCCCAAACTGCCATCTACTGCTGCCCCACTCCCAAACTGCCATCTACTGCTGCCCCACTCCCAAACTGCCATCTACTGCTGCCCCACAGCACCGCCATCTACTATTACCCCACTCCCAAACTGCCATCTACTGCTACCCCACTCCCAAACTGCCATCTACTGCTGCCCCACAGCACCGCCATCTACTGCTGCCCCACAGCACCGCCATCTACTGCTACCCCAGTCCCAAACCACCATCTACTGCTGCCCCACTCCCAAACTGCCATCTACTGCTACCCCAGTCCCAAACCACCATCTACTGCTGCCCCACTCCCAAACTGCCATCTACTGCTACCCCAGTCCCAAACTGCCATCTACTGCTGCCCCACTCCCAAACTGCCATCTACTGCTGCCCCATCCCAAACTGCCATCTACTGCTGCCCCACAGCACCGCCATCTACTATTACCCCACTCCCAAACTGCCATCTACTGCTACCCCACTCCCAAACTGCCATCTACTGCTGCCCCACAGCACCGCCATCTACTGCTGCCCCACAGCACCGCCATCTACTGCTACCCCAGTCCCAAACCACCATCTACTGCTGCCCCACAGCACCGCCATCTACTGCTGCCCCACAGCACCGCCATCTACTGCTACCCCACTCCCAAACTGCCATCTACTGCTGCCCAACAGCACCGCCATCTACTGCTGCCCCACAGCACCGCCATCTACTGCTGCCCCACTCCCAAACTGCCATCTACTGCTACCTCACTCCCAAACTGCCATCTACTGCTGCCCCACAGCACCGCCATCTACTGCTGCCCCACTCCCAAACCGCCATCTACTGCTGCCCCACTCCCAAACTGCCATCTACTGCTACCTCACTCCCAAACTGCCATCTACTGCTGCCCCACTCCCAAACGCTGTAAACTGCTGCTTGGGAAAATGAGTCCGCAATCACTAAAAAAATGCACCTACGCACCACAACTCCAGGATGGGAGCTGCACCACTGCGCTAGAGGCTTGGACAGTGGTGTGACCCCCCCCCCACCCCCACCCCAGATTAGAGGGGTCATCAGGGATGTCCGAAAAGGTTTCTCAAAGACTGTATAACATTTGGTCACTCTTGACATCAGATGTCCCCAATACATGTGTATTTAGACTGTAATGGCAACAGACCACTAATTGATCTCTCTCTCTCTCTCTCTCTCTCTCTCTCTCTCTCTCCCTCTCTCCCTCTCTCTTTCTCTTTTCCAGTCCTTTCAAGGCAGCCAAGGCAGAGCGTATCTCTTCAACTCAGTGTAAGTTTTCTCATCCTTGCTTGGATTACTTGCTTTTTGCAAACAGACAGAATGCAAAGCAGGAGTGGAAGAGTATAAAAGGAGAAATGGCTTATCTTGGGTGTTTAACTGTGTGAGTTCAGTGTGAAACAGTGAGAGGGTGTTTAACTGTGTGAGTTCAGTGTGAAACAGTGAGAAGGTGTTTAACTGTGTGAGTTCAGTCTGAAACAGTGAGAAGGTGTTTAACTGTGTGAGTTCAGTGGTGAAACAGTGAGAGGGTGTTTAACTGTGTGAGTTCAGTCTGAAACAGTGAGAAGGTGTTTAACTGTGTGAGTTCAGTGTGAAACAGTGAGAAGGTGCTGGCTCTCCAGCAGGTCAGATCTCAATGCTGACCACGCTGTAGATCCCCCACTGCTGTCAGTGTACTGTGAGCTCAGCTATAAACATGCTGTAGATCCCCCACTGCTGTCAGTGTACTGTGAGCTCAGCTATAAACATGCTGTAGATCCCCCACTGCTGTCAGTGTACTGTGAGCTCAGCTATAAACACGCTGTAGATCCCCCACTGCTGTCAGTGTACTGTGAGCTCAGCTATAAATTCCAGCTCACAGGACCTGTGTGTTCTCTCGTTCATTCCTTCTGTCTCTCCATCTATCACTCCCATCCCTTACCTCTCTCTCCCTCTCTCGCTCTCTCTACCCCCCCACCCCTCTCTCTCCCTCACCCCCTCTCTCTCAGGGTGAATGTGGGTTGTGGGCCGGCTGAAGAGAGGGTTTTGCTGACTGGTCTCCATGCCGTGGCTGATATTTACTGTGAAAACTGCAAAACCACACTGGGTTGGAAATATGTGAGTCCCCCTGGAACAGTCTGTAACACACTGTCCGTAACACTGTCTGCAGAGTCAATGTAACATTATATCTTTCTTTCTTTCTTTTTCTTTCTTTCTTTCTAACTCCCTCTTCTCTTTCCCTGTCTCTTTTTTCCTTCATCCCTTTCATTCACCTTTTTCTTCCCCTCTTCTTCTTCTCTTGCTGTAACCCTCTCTCGCCCTTCCTCCCTCTCTCCACCCTCTCTCCCTCTCACACTCCCTCCCCCCTTCCTTCTCTCCTTCCCCCTCTTTCTCCCTCCCTCCCTCCCTCTCTCTCCTCTGCAGGAGCATGCTTTTGAGAGCAGTCAGAAGTATAAGGAGGGGAAGTTCATCATCGAGCTGGCTCACATGATCAAGGACAATGGCTGGGACTGAGCATGTGCAGAGGGGGTTTGGTGGGGCGGGGGGTGAGACTCTCATTTGAAGTTACCTCTGTTACATTTGTCCTTGCAACTCCACCAGGCACACACACACACACTCATGCACTATGCGCTCACGCACACACTCACACGCCACGTGTGCACACACACACACATACACACACTCACGCACCACATGTGCACACACACACACACACACACACACACACACACAGGTGCAGGAGGTCGGGCAGGACGAGATCCCTTTGGTTACTGGGCGGATGGGCTCTCTCCACTGTGGGGAGCAGAATGGACCGCACTACCCATAATCCCACTGGTGTGGCGCAGTCACCGGGGCAGGGGCGGGGCTTGTTACCAGGGCTACAGAGGGACATAAACACCCCCCCAAACCCCCCACCCCACATGAGCACACAGGCCTTTCAGCAGCACTGTTACTGAAACAGGATTCACACCTGGGTCAGATACCTGAAATACCTTAACTCTTTAGATCCCAGTAAAAGCTGAAAATGCAACTGCCAAGTTCCCCAAGACATTTTCATAAAAACATTGCTGACCATACATACGTACCGACATACGTACATGCATACAGTACGATCATTTGTACAGTAATTCTAGTAAATTATTTGGCCCAGGTTTGTCCTGTTTCACAAGGTGCAGCCGAGGAGTCAGTGAAAGCTGAGGTGCAGTTCAGACAGAGGCCTGGGGGGGTGCTGTTGTGACCTGGTGAACTTGCTGGAGAGCCGCAGGGGAAAGCTCAGGCTGACTTCTGGGCTGTTTTACGTGTTCATGCATGTTAGACTTATTTCTGCTCTATTTATTATTTATTTGTCATGATTCTGGGACTGATCTCCCCTCTGTAGAAAGTCCTGTCCTTTGATCCCACCTGTACCCCTCTGTACCTGTCCACACCTGTACACCCCCCTGCTAGCAGTCTTAAGGGTTCTGAAGCATTAGTTACTGTGTTTACATCTTTATAATGTGCTATGAAGATCCATTCTGACTGCGTGCTGTAAATCACATGTTGTTTCATTAGCACAGCAAAGACCCCAAAAGTGTGGGGGGAGAATATTGGAGTTTGGGGGGTGTGGGGCACTGTTGTTTTCTTAACCTGGGACACCCCCCCCCCCCCCCCCCCCCCCCCCCCATGTTTACCGAAGTCAGTCTGTTACACTGCCTCTTAACTACTTATAAAACACACTAAAACAATAACCAACAATGGAATAAGATTTCCTGTTGTTTGGGGAACTGGAGTCCACTGGTAGCCACGGCGACTCACTGGCTGTGGAAACACCCAATCAGAGGGTTTTTAAAGCCCCAGCACAACCAAAGAATCCACCCGTCTATGGTAAGTTGACCAATCGAGATCTCATTATTGCTTGGGCAAAGTGGTTCAGAAAGGAGGGTTGTGACTGGCTGAAAGGGACAGCTCTTTCTCCAATATATTGCGTTGTTTGCTTTTGTAAATTATAGATGTTAATATATTATAAATATATTCACTATGAACGTGAGAATGATAATTTATGTCTTTTGTGTGTATTACACAATGTAAATAGTCATGTTTATTGTTTTTATTTATTATGATCATGATGATTATTTCTGTCTATGCTGTGCATTCTGTCTAAAGCCCCTAACAGGGACTGTAATATTTGCTACTTTTTTACGATTTGAAAATGTTTTGATTTCATTGTTTTTGTAAAGGGCAGAAGATGATGACACTGATATTGGAACTTCATCAATAAAGTCACCCTTATCAATGCTCACCTGAGCAGTTAGTGTTTCATCTGTTTCAATTTCATCCCGTGGGGCTCATATGAACATGTTACATATGCATTTCAATTCAAGTAATGGGATTTTTTTAATCCTCATTGAGGATTATAGGCATTTTTTCTGTTGATGAATTGTATTTCCGTTCACATCATAAATTTAATGTTATTAGTATTGATATTTGTTTTAAATATTGATAGCTAGCTAACACGGAAATGCTTTGCATATGGCCGGAAAAACTTTAGAGACATGGCGACGCCAGTAATTTCCTCAAGTGTACAATGGCAAAAATACCGTCGGTTTGGTAAAACAAAAGTATGCTCGACGTGTGCAACGACTCATATTTAAACGCTTTTCCCTCCTCGGGGATTTCCCCTTTTTACATAGGTGTTTTCTTTTCATTTGACTTTGAACATAAAAACATTTAACGGAGAATGGGCTCGCACAACCGGAGCGCTTCAAGGCCTAGTAGGAAAGGACACACCGACCAAGCACGGTGGCAAGTGAGTAGTCCTGCTGTTTCCTGTTTGCTCCAGGTCCCCGTCTCATGGCGAGGTCTGGTTTGGTTTGGTTTCTTTATTTGGTTGTTTGGTTCACACAACACGTAAGCTATTATCCAAGTTTGATAGTAGGTCATTTGCAAATGAAGTTGGTTTGAAACCCATAACGGAAATTAAAGTTACCCCAACCAACGCTGCCGTCGAGGTGAGTGACCTGGCGATGGCTTGTGTCCAAAGTCTCGTCTATGTTAGCGCCTGCTTTTACGTGAAACCGGAATTTAGGGTGATTATCTCGGTTGCTCCCAGTTGGTTGGTGTTCACCGAAAACGGCGCAGAAAAGATCGCAGTGCGTGCGCGTTCAAGCCATACCACATCGCATCTTTCCGCGTCTAAATATATGCTACAGATGAAAGTGGAAACGCGTTGCCTGAGAGGGTTATATTTTCATACCAGACAGTTTTTTTCATAATTCCTGTCTGCTAACAGAGGGCATGCCAGTTTTATAAAGATCCACCACTATACCAGCCAGATTACAGCAACAGATGGCGCGGTGTTTGCACGAGGAAGGGTTTCCAGGCAACCGGGTTTCTGGAGCACACGCGAAAAGGGCTGGTATCCGCATAGACGTCTATGGGCATCCGCGTGCCCCGAGCGAGCGCGCGTATCACTGATACGCTAATATATACCTAGCACCTAGCTTGGTCTTCATCAAGTCACACAGATTTTAATACGTTTATTTTAAGAGTTGAGCGATTTTTTTCCACCTGCGAATGAGGCTTTTCTGTCCCTTGAGGGACTTGTTCTGTCAGGAGTTCCGCTCAGCTACCTGGTAGCTCAGAACGCGAGGTACAGTGTAGTTTCACAATCCCTTGTTGCGACTGTCATTAGCCATCTTAACAATGGATTACAGAGATTGTAGAATTTGGCATAGTACTGTACGTGGAGATTGCTTACTCACCTTTCAGTTTTACACACATTTATGGAGAAAAGTGTAGACACCCACAAGCAACACTGGAAAGCACAAATTAAATCTTAACATCTATTCTTCATTCTGTAAAGTGTCCAAAATGTGAAATACTTACAGGAATGCCTGTCCACGTGTTCTCGCCAGCTATTGCACAATTGTGGAATAGTGCTAAAGAAGAACGTAGCAACACAACGTTATTGCACATACTGTTTTTATAGCAAGTTGTGCTTGGGGCGGGGGGCTGGTCTGTGTTTCTCAGCAGGAAATGGGTTTAAATTGATTTCTGGAACGCTGAAGGTACAACATCGGCAGAATGGCATGAGGCCATGTTATAGCTCATCCTGGTGGAAAGACTTGCAGGCATGTGTCAGAATAACTGCAGACACACCTGTCACTGTGTCCATCAGCTTGCCAGGTCCTGTAATAGAGGCTGAGATGCTTGGGGTGTTCAAGTCCAGGCTTGATGCAGTGCTAGATGCCCTGTAGTCCAGGCTTGATGCAGTGCTAGATGCCCTGTAGTCCAGGCTTGATGCAGTGCTAGATGCCCTGTAGTCCAGGCTTGATGCAGTGCTAGATGCCCTGTAGTCCAGGCTTGATGCAGTGCTAGATGCCCTGTAGTCCAGGCTTGATGCAGTGCTAGATGCCCTGTAGTCCAGGCTTGATGCAGTGCTAGATGCCCTGTAGTCCAGGGTTGCCAAACTCAAGTTCAGAGGGCTGCACCGTCTTTAGGCCTTTAGCTTGTCAGTGATTTAAATTATTCATGTAAGTGTTGAGACACACTGTAACTGGAAGATACCCTGGCTGTAGCTGATGCTGTTCCTGTTTTTGTTGCTGTTGCTGTTGTTGTTGCTGCTGCTGCTGTTGTTGCTGTTGGTGTTACTGTTGTTGCTGGGCAATTTAGGGATGAGCAGTGCTACTGGGGCCTTCACAGACCCAAGGCACTTTAGGGGTGAGCAGTGCTACTGGGGCCTTCACAGACACAAGGCACTTTAGGGGTAAACAGTGCTGCTGGGGCCTTAACAGTCACAGGGCACTTTAGGGGTGAGCAGTGCTGCTGGAGCCTTCACAGACACAAGGCACTTTAGGGGTGAGCAGTGCTACTGGGGCCTTCACAGTCACAGGGCACTTTAGGGGTAAACAGTGCTGCTGGAGCCTTCACAGACACTGGGCACTTTAGGGATGAGCAGTGCTGCTGGAGTCTTCACAGACACTGGGCACTTTAGGGTAGCAGCACTGCCAGGGCCTTCACAGACACATGGCACTTTAGGGTAACAGTGCTGTGTGAGTTTACTTTCCTTGGCATTTCTGACATCATCAGCCTTATGGCCACGTTCTCCTCATGCCCACACTGTGAGTCATACTGACCCTACGTGCCTGTGTCTGAGTGTCTGAGTAACGTATCTGAGTTACACATTCAGATACATATGAGTAACATATTCACTGTTAAACTCATGAGATCTGTGAATCCAGCAGTAGCCATGTGCACGTTTAACAGAATAAAATATGTACTCTATCAGAGTTTGTTTAACACTGAGCATTATTCTGTACCAATCCTGCCTCCATGCACACTGGATCAGATGTGTATATGAAAACCTTTTTGATTTCAGTAGAATTTTTTGACAAACCACTTTGCTGGCCAAGATGAAAATATCATATGAAAGATGTTGGACTATTATGGGAACGTCTGCGTGATGCTCGTTGCCGTGCCAATTTGTTCAGCACTGTGGGATTGATCGTCATAGCGACCTTGGCAGCGGTACTGCTCTGCTTGTGTCACTGCTCAGCCAATGAGGCCGTGAGGCTGGTTAAAATCTCAGATCAGTCAGTCTCAAGGAAAGCATTTCCTAGTTTTCCTGAAAAGAAACCAGCAAAGTGGCAGGTGCTCATTTGGGGGTTGTAGGGGGTGCGGACTGTGGCCTTTCCTGTGAAAGATTTGTAGTCACTTGTGGAATCAGAGTAGTCTTTTTTCATGAACTTTCGTAAACATATGACCCCCCCCCCCAGCCTGCTCAGCGCTCCTGCCGTCAGCTTGCTAGCTCAGGGGTGAGCCTGCGGGAGAGACACAGGGGTGTACAGCAGTGATCTGGGTATTGGTTCACTGTTAAAACATTACCCACTTCCTCCATACTTGCTGGTCCTTCTGGCCAAGAACACCCAGCACTGAAAACCCACAGAGCCACAGTGTGCTAATGAAGACGGGGGTGTTTATGGAAGCGGTCGGGGGGGCACTCAGGACCAGGATTCGGGGGAGGTGGGGGAGGGCAGTTTCGCTGGAACAGGCCAAACCCCTACTAAAAACAGCACAGCTGCTTCATGAGCCTGCCCTCACAGCACAAATACAGCACAGTACAGCACAGCACGCAGTACAGTACAGTACAGCACAGCACTGCACAGCACACAGTACAGTACAGCACAGCACTGCACAGCACAAATACAGCACAGCACACAGCACAGCACTGCACAGCACACAGTACAGTACAGCACAGCACTGCACAGCACGCAGTACAGCACGCAGTACAGCACTGCACAGCACACAGTACAGTACAGCACAGCACTGCACAGCACACAGTACAGTACAGCACAGCACTGCACAGCACAGCACAAATACAGCACAGCACACAGCACAGCACTGCACAGCACACAGTACAGTACAGCACAGCACTGCACAGCACGCAGTACAGCACAGCACTGCACAGCACAAATACAGCACAGTACAGCACAGCACACAGTACAGCACGCAGTACAGCACAGCACTGCACAGCACAAATACAGCACACAGTACAGCACTGCACTGCACAGCACAAATATAGCACAGTGCAGTACAGCACTGCACACAGCACAGCACAGCACTCATACACCACAGCACTGTGTACGTGCATGTGCAGGATTACTCTGGTGTTCATGTGCGTGCAGACACACGTCCTTCTGCTGGAGGTCAGGGGCCACACCTATCCAAAATTAAAATAAGCAAACACACAAATCACACGCCCCACCACTCCTCGCCCTGCCCTGCTCTGGAACCTCGTGCTTGGATGTGTGAGGATGTAGAGGAAGGAGGAAGGAAAGGTGATGAGTGTGACATCAAAATATCTGCAGCAGCAGTGTGTGTGTGTGTGTGTGTGCGCGTGTATGCGTGTGTGTTTGTGTTTGTGTGTGTGTGTGTTGTTTTTGCGTGTGTGTATGTTTGCTTGTGTGTGTAAGTGTGTGTGTGCGTGCATATGTGTGTGTTTGTGTGTGTGTGTGCTTTGTGTGTGTGTGCATGTGCGTGTGTGTGTGTGTGTGTGTGTCTGTGTTTGTGCAAAACAGCTGCAAAACTGTTGCCATAGTCACTTTTTATTTATGCATTTATTTTCCACCGTTGGCGAATGTTGGCAAACGCAAGTAGCAGCTTGTCTGAATGTGCTAGCGGATGTTGGATAACATTAGCCCTGAACGTGGGACGGGCCCAGGGGTCCTGGTTTGGCAGTGCCAGGAGTAATTTGATCACGGTAAACAGGTGGCACAGGCTGGGGCTGTCCCAGGACATTCCCCAATGGCCAGACCAGCGTGTCATCGACCAAAACCTTGGGGACGGGCCAGACCTGGGTAAAATACTTTAACCCTTCAGAAGAAGCCCAGCGTAGTTCCTGTTGTTATTTATATATTTTCACCTGGTTTTCAGAACCAAATTCTTCCTGCACAGTCAGATATGAGATTTAGCGTTAGCACGATAATTCAGTGTCTTATCCATATATAAATTTTGGCCTGATATTTTGGCCGCACACATACTGTCAATCAGAAAATTACTCTTACAACTGTCAAAGTTCACTGTTGTGGAGAACAGAGATAGGAGCTCTGACTAAATTATGAGTTGTGAATCGAGCACAGTCTTTTTACACCCTCCCCCCACCCCCACCCAATCAGCTACCCCAGTTAAATGAGATGCGGGAAGTAATTAATTTATTTTTATTGCCAGACTGTGTATTCATAAAAGATAAAGGATAACAGCTATGTGTGTACTGCATTACAGCATTTTACAATGAAGGGGTTCAAGTCAGTTCACAGGATCATAGAAAAAAAATCAGAATGCCAAAAAGAGGTCGATGACCTATGTCGCTTCGTAAGCTTTTGTCTCACCGTCGACGGCAGAGCAGAGAGTGACCTCTAGTGGTCATTCACGGACGTTCGAGCCTGTTTTTTTGTAGAAGTAGTAGAAGGGCAGTGATCTTAACACATGTCCCTGTTTTCTGTTGGTCGTACAAAAAGTAAGACGGTTAAGGTGATTTACAAAAGAACAGAGGTATTTCAACACGGAATTTGGTGGCAGTTAATTTGGTGATGTGCTCCCATGAAACAGTCATTCTATTTACAGGGCATGTGGCCGCTTTTAGCCTACTCATGCGATGTCAAAGTGGAATGTTGTCTTTAAAGCAGGGGTGCACAACTCCGGTCCTGGAGGGCCGATCTGTGTGCTGGTTTTTGTTCCAACCGATTACCATTCCTTACAGCTCTGTAAAGTATGCTGCTTCACTCCTGTGCTTGAGCCCAGTGAAATCTCTAGGATACACTTGCAGACTGTGACTCTAGCTGTTGCTTATACACATGTCAGATCAAGATATGATTGGGCCAGTTCAATAAATGTTGGGAAATGTTGGCACAAAATCCTGAAATGGATCGGCCCTTGTTGTGCACCCCTGCTTCAAAGGCAGACCGCTTGCCCGAGGAAGGCATAGACTGACTGTCCGCCCAAATATCAAACTAAAAACTGAACTGTAGCCACGTTCAAGTTTAAGGAACACATTTCCCAAATGTGCCTTAAGTAAAATAATTTTCTATTTGGCTAGGCTACTAATAAGTAGGCTACCTTTTACAAGCAAAAAGCAAAAATGTATTGATAATTTAACGTACGTATGTAAGGTTACCACCACAGTGACAAGCGTTTGTAACTTTTTACACACTTTTCATACCTTTTTCTGGGAGTCCACAGTTAGAACACATTTGCACTGGCAGCTGAAAAGGTGTATTTGAGCATCTAGAAATTAGATTATTTTCTGTGTATTTTTCCCTTGAGAGTGACTACATCTGGGGAAAAAACTTCCAGGTTTCTCACATACATTTTGTACAAATAAGCTCTTATTTCACAGGTCGTATATTTAATTAAAAACAATGAAGAACACTTTTATTGTATTTTGTAAAAAGACACATTTTCTGTGCAGTACTCTGTAAAATCTGAGGCAGCTGAAAAGATGACAGACAGAATAAGATGAGTGATCGTAGAGCCATTGTTACAGCTTTAGTCCTGTGAAGCAGCGCATTACACAAGGAAGGCTGGGGTCTGTGAGCTCATCAGGAGATAATCCTGTTGACACACACGCATACACATGTTCACACCCACAGACACAGACACACGCACGTGCACACAGACACACACACACACACACACGCATACACATGTTCACACCCACAGACACAGACACGCACACACGTGCACACAGACACACTAGTCTGTTAGTCTGGCTAGTCACTGCTGATGCCGGGGAGGGTTGTAAGAGTTAAAGGTCCTGGTGGAGGTCCCACTGCTCCAACATTGTACCATACCTGATGACCACGCCCAGCGACACACCTGACCTGTCGTCTAGGTTACGCAAAACTCCTGCAAATCCTGGGGACTTATCTAAGACACTGATGCCAGGGAAAAAAACTGTATAAAAATATGCGTGCACTGCAGGGCGAGCGACAGCAGTGCATTGTGGGAGGTGGAAAGGGTATTCAGACCCTCAGATAGATGGATGGAGGAGCCTTGCATGTCATAAATTATAATCTCAGATGGATAGTAGTATCAGATGTATCGTCCACAAGATTGCAGTTCTCCATTTGGCCACACGGTTGTGCTAGAGTCCACCTTTAGTCACAGAGTTACTTTGTGTTTATTGCTTTAAAATGTGGAAGAAGTCTTCACAGCCTCACCGGTGGAGGAGGAACATTGTCTTAAAAATGGAGCACTGTTTTATTTGGCTTTGGGCTAAAAAAAAAAACAAACTTAAGGGCAGAGGGTGTAGAAACTGCAGCGGTGGTACAGGTTGGGGGAGGGGCGCTGTATCCATGCCAACGTGCTGGCGGGAAGGGGGGGGGGAGCGATCCTCAGCCTGTACCTGCAGAGAGAGCAGCAGGGGGGGGTCAGTCACAGTTTGCCCCCAACAGCCCACATGTGAGCCACTGACCTGGGATCAGCCCTCAGCAATCAAGCAATCAGAGTCCCGGCCCCAGCACCGCCTCTCCCTGGCCTGAGGTCAGCGTTAGCACTGCAGGCCTGTCAAGACGTTTGGTAGCCATAGTTTCTACCAGCTCACTGGACAATAGTGTAGATCTATAATGACACAGGCAGAGCTGTAGCACCTTTAAACTTCAGTTCTGTATTTCTAACACTCCTGGTGTTTATAGTTACCCTTAGAGTGATCAGTAGTAAGTGTGTGGACAATACAACACAACAGTGTTTCTTAAACTATGGGTCGAGACCCAAAGTAGGTTGCGGGACTGTATGAGGTGGGTCCTGGAATGAGTCTGCAGTGAGTGTGCCTGGAGGATGAGTGGCAGTGGACTCTTCCTCTGTGGTGTTTGTGACTCGTGAGTGAGTGCCGGTGGACTCTTCCTCTGTGGTGTTTGTGACTCGTGAGTGAGTGTGCCTGGAGCAGAGTGGCGGTGGAGGACTCACCCTCCTCCTCCTCCTCCTCCTCCCAGCCCTCTGCCACGCCGGCCAGCTCATAGTGCTTCTTTCTCAGCTCCCTGAGTCTCTCTCTCTCCCTCTGCAACAGAGCCTCCACCTGCAGCACCTGCACCTGAGGTACACACAGATGCACACACTTACACACACACACACACACACACACACACACACACACAGCCTCTATCTGCAGCACCTGCACCTGAGACACACACACACACACACACACACAGCCCCCATCTGCAGCACCTGCACCTGAGATACACATACGTACATACATATACACACACACACACACACACACATACACACACAGCCTCTATCTGCAGCACCTGCACCTGAGACACACACACACACACACACACAGAGCCCCCATCTGCAGCACCTGCACCTGAGATACACATACTTGCATACATACACACACACACACACACACACACACACACACACACATATACGCATACACACACACACACACACACACACACAGACTGAGCCCCCATCTGCAGCGCCTGCACCTGAGATATACACGCAAATACACACAGTCCCATACTGCTATCCTTGTGGGGACTTCCCATTGACTACATTCTAACCCTAACTCTAACCCCAACCTTAACCCTCAGCCTAACCCTAACCTTAACCTAATTGTAACCCTAACCCTAAGTCCTAACCCTAAAACAGCCTCTTGACCTTGTGGGACCAGCAAAAGGTCCCCCACAAAGCATACTTTTCCTCAACTTTCTATCCTTTTGGGGACATTTTGCCCCCACAAAGATAATATTACAAATTACACTTATACACACACACACACACACACACACACACACACACACACACACACACAGTAATTAAACAGGAGCTGGTATCACTGTTGTCTGTTCTTACCTGTGAGTCCATCTCCTGCCTCTTAATCTGAGTGAGAGTCATGCTAGAGAAGTCCATGGTGTCTGTAACAGGACAGAGAGACTCCTTTAAAGTCACATCCACTGAAGGACAACCTCTCTGGCTGCTGTACTCTGCCCCTGCAGGTCAGGAGGACATACAGCACAGATTCCTAGCTTCAGTCCAGCCACAGTTTCTGCCTCAGTAACTGTTGGAGTGTTTCAGTGTTGTAACTGTTTTGTGATGTCCACCCCCGTGCAGAGAGGTGCTTTTTACCGTGACCCCCCCCCCCCCCGGCTCTCTCACCTGTCTCCTCAATCTGAGACTTCCCAGATTTGGTGGAGGCCACAACCCTGGCGGTTGCCTGGGTAACCGAGCGGGAGGCCTGCTGCAGGCGGGTCAGGTTGGGGCTGTCCTTCTCCGCCTTCACCTGGGGGGGGGGGGGGGAGGGTGAGGTTCAGGTGTTTGAGGCCTCTCTGTACAGCTTGAGATTCAAAGTCTGTAATACTGGGTGTGATAGGTGCAGTGCCGTCTCTTGCCCCTGACTACAGTGAGCTGGGCGGGGTGAGTGAGGTGGGCGGGGTAGGGAGAGTGGGCCAGGATGGGGCAGGGCGTGGTGGAGCAGGGCAGGGCGGGGCAGGGTGAGTGGGGCAGGGCAGGGCGTGGCAGGGTGAGTGGGGCGGGGCGGGGAGAGCAGGGCGGGGCAGGGTGAGTGGGGCAGGGCAGGGCGTGGCAGGGTGAGTGGGGCGGGGCGGGGAGAGCAGGGCGGGGCAGGGTGAGTGGGGTGGGGCGGGGCAAAGCTCACCTTGGAGGCAGCCATCAGCTGTGCTGTGCTGGCGGCGATCTCGTGAGAACACACCATCAGCTCCTCAAACTTCCCCTGACCCCGAACCACCAGGCCAGCCGCATCGCTGCGGCAGGAAATGACATCGTCACCACACATATAGCCAATCAGTGCTCGCTTCACACCCGTGAAACAGTGAAAGCAGGAAACGGGGGAGGATGCTACTTAAGACACGCCCACTCCAGGAAGAGGCGGGACTTACACCATCACCGTGGCGCCACAGCCCACTGCTTTCGAGGCCGAGATCAGGCCCTCTGTCCAGCGGGAATTCTTGGCGTAGAACTCCTTAACTGACGCTGCCCCCTACAGCCGGAGGGAAATAAAACATTCAGGGCACAAAACTCCACAAGACCAGACTAAATGGTAAATGGACTGCATTTATATAGCGCTTTTATCCAAAGCGCTTTACAATTGATGCCTCACATTCGCCAGAGCAGTTAGGGGTTAGGTGTCTTGCTCAAGGACACTTCGACACGCCCAGGGCGGGGTTTGAACCGGCAACCCTCCGACTGCCAGACAATCGGTCTTACCTCCTGAGCTATGTCGCCCCAATATGTCGACTACACTTAACACACATGGTAAATGGTAAATGGACTGCATTTATATAGCGCTTTTATCCAAAGCGCTTTACAATTGATGCCTCTCATTCGCCAGAGCAGTTAGGGGTTAGGTATCTTGCTCAAGGACACTTCGACACACCCAGGGTGGGGTTTGAACCGGCAACCCTCCGACTGCCAGACAATCAGTCTTACCTCCTGAGCTATGTCGCCAGCAGCTGCCAAGAGTACTAAAAGGATATGTGCATATTTTAATATAAAGTGAGGAAAACAGGAATGAGGCTGGTTTGTTAAATGATATTTAATATGGTGATATTCTGGGGGGGGGGGGGCAGGGTTGTGCAGTACGTGTGGGGGGGCAGGGTTGTGGGGTACGTGTGGATGAGACTCACCCTCCCGCTCTCCACAATGTCCCTCTGCAGGTGTTTGGAGGACAGAACCAGCTCTCTAATGGCCATCATTAGCTCTGTACAGGACGCCAGGATCCTACAGAGAGAGGGGGAGGGAGAGGGAGGGGGGAGAGAGAGAGGTGGAGAGTGTGAGGGAGAGAGAGGAGGGAGCAGAAAGAGGGGGGAGAGAGAGTGAGGGAGGGAGTGACAGAGAGGAGGAGGGAGCAGAGGGGGGGGAGGGGGGGAAAGAGGAGGGAGAGGGGAGAGAGGAGGGGGAGGGGGGAGAGAGGAGGGACTTAGCCACTGAAAAACACACTTTTTCCAGAACATCCCACTCTGGTTTGATTCAGTTCCTATTAAACTACAGTAACTGCACATTAAAGAGCCACACATGGTGAGACTGGTCAGCGTGTCTCCAGAGTGAAAGGGTCCTTACTGTCTAAAGAGCAAATGTGATAATTTCCCATGATGCTCCATGAGTGCTAGCCCCACCCACAGCAGTGGTACAGCTGTTATGTATGAACTTTTGTAACAGCATTCTAAAAGGAGTGTTAAACAGCTTTCTACCCACAAGTAAATTCGATTTAAATGATTAACTTTCACACACCGCACTCTCTGTAATGTACTAGCTCTGTCGTGCCATCAAAGTGAAACGTTTCCATGGTAATTTGATGACACTCTGTGCCTGAACCGAAGGTTGGCTGACCTTTCGTTGACCTCCATCTTCACCCCCCTGTCGACAGCTCGAGACTTGCTCAGCATCTCCTGTTTAAAGAGAGAGAGAACACTTTGCAGTGACACATTTCTGGAAAGGATCCTATCACAATTAATTAATTCATTCATAACAAAGTATGTCCTTCAAAATTAATGCAACAATCTCAGCACACAACTCGGGCTCATATGTATATACCCACACACACATGCTCACTCACACACACACGCACCCGCACACACACTCATGCTCACTCACACACACACACACACACACACACACTCACACGCACATACACACACACATGCGCACTCACGCACACGCACACGCACACACACACATGCTCACTCACACACACACTCACATGCACACACGCACACACGCACCCACACACACACTCATGCTCACTCACACACACACACACACACACACTCACATGCACGCACACACACATGCTCACACACACACACACACACACACGCACCCGCACACACACTCATGCTCACTCACACACACACGCACACACACACACACACACGCACACACTCACGCACACAGCTGTACCTCTATCCGAGCGGCTGCCGTTTCCACGGCGGCAGAGGTGGCGGCCATCTCCTGCTCCACTAGATCACCCAGCTCCCCCTGAAGCTCCAGCCCCCGTGGCCTCAGCTTCTACAGAGAGGGGGGGTGGATAGAGAGGGAGAAGGAGGGGGGAAGAGAGGGAGAGAGAAAAAGTTATGGAGAGAAGGAGGGTGGGAGCGAGAAAAAGAGTGAAGGAGGGAGAGAGAGGGGGAAGAGTGAGATAGCGGTATGAAAGTAGGACTTTAACAGTATAAATCTGTACGCACACTGTAGCTGGGAGGTGCTCGTGTGATGTTTTAACTGCAGAAACACCAGGAAGCTGTGTGTGTCTGTGTGTCTGTCTGTCCGTCCGTCCGTCCGTCCGCCCGGGCGCTCACCTCCGCTATGGTCCTGACGCGGTTCAGCGCTGCGGTCAGATTCTGACCGTCGGCCACGCCCACAGTCTCCTGCTCCTTCAGCTGCCTGAGCAGCACCAGCGACTCGGTACCACACACCCTCACACCGTCCGCCAGCGCTGCCAACACACACACACACACACACACACACACACACACACACACAGTTATATACACACACATAGGTACACACAAATACAGTTACACACACGCACACACAGTTATACACACACACATACACTCTCATACACATACACACACAGAGTTACACACAGTTATACACACACATACACTCTCGTACACATAGACACACACACACACACACAGAGTAACACAGTTATACATACACATACACATACACACACAGTTACTCACACACACACAGCTGTGTCAAAATGCACAAACGCACTGCTGAATAGCATGCCCCCACACAGACAGAAGAGCCAGAGTCAGTGCAGATCACCCCCCCTCCCCCCCCATGCTGCACAGGGCCGTGGGTGTGAAACAGGAATAAATGTGTTGAGGAACTGGCTGTGGGCAGAACCAGAGACATTCGGCTCAGCGGAGATATTTTAATGAAAACCAGATCAGATTTACTCATAATTTCCCTGCTTGCGTTTGTGAAAATTGTAAAATGTCGATGACTAAACTTTGCAACGTGGTGGAAAGGTATTTCCTTCTGCAAATATAGGAGAGGAAGTCTGACTCAGTGCTGAAAAGTCATAAAACATAAACAGCCACTGTGTACTCGTATCAGAGTGACTGAAAGACAGGGGTATATTGTGGTTCTTGGTTCTGTTCAGTAGACTGTATGGTTTGGGTGGTGGTTCTTGGTTGTGTTCAGGTAGACTGTATGGTTTGGGTGGTGGTTCTTGGTTGTGTTCAGGTAGACTGTATGGTTTGGGTGGTGGTTCTTGGTTGTGTTCAGGTAGACTGTATGGTTTGGGTGGTGGTTCTTGGTTGTGTTCAGGTAGACTGTATGGTTTGGGTGGTGGTTCTTGGTTGTGTTCAGGTAGACTGTATGGTTTGGGTGGTGGTTCTTGGTTGTGTTCAGTAGACTGTATGGTTTGGGTGGTGGTTCTTGGTTGTGTTCAGGTAGACTGTATGGTTTGGGTGGTGGTTCTTGGTTGTGTTCAGGTAGACTGTATGGTTTGGGTGGTGGTTCTTGGTTATGTTCAGGTAGACTGTATGGTTTGGGTGGTGGTTCTTGGTTGTGTTCAGGTAGACTGTATGGTTTGGGTGGTGGTTCTTGGTTGTGTTCAGTAGACTGTATGGTTTGGGTGGTGGTTCTTGGTTGTGTTCAGGTAGACTGGGTGGTGGTTCTTGGTTGTGTTCAGGTAGAATGTATGGTTTGGGTGGTGGTTCTTGGTTGTGTTCAGGTAGACTGGGTGGTGGTTCTTGGTTGTGTTCAGGTAGACTGTATGGTTTGGGTGGTGGTTCTTGGTTGTGTTCAGGTAGACTGTATGGTTTGGGTGGTGGTTCTTGGTTGTGTTCAGGTAGACTAGCCAGGTTTTCGGAATCAAGGTGTTTTGATTGTGGATGTGGTTTGTACTGAACACACACACACTCTCTCTCACACACACGGTGACCCATCAGGCAGGTGATAAACGGTTGCCCAGATGACAGTACTCACCGTCCGCCTGGTCCGCAGGTGCCATGTGTGAGCTGGCGCTGCCCTGCACCATGGTGTCGCCAACCAGGTGGGCAAACCTGGCGACCCACCGAAGCATCTGTGACACACCTGTGCCACCGGCACCAAAGAGTCATTACACTACTGCAATATCAGTTAATAATAATAATAATAATAATAATAATAATAATATCTGTCATAATTACTGTTATATTCATTACTCTTTCATTCCGATCAGTATTCTCTCTCTCATTCTGATCAGTCTCTCTCAGGCTGGCAGTGTAGTGTAGTGGTTAGGGAACAAGGCTTGGGACTGTAAGGCTGTGGGTGCTGCTGCTGTACCCTTGAGCAGGGCACTGAACCTGTCCTGCTTCAGTAGAGTACCCTGTCAGTCCCACTGGAGAAGAGCCTCTGCTCAGTACTGAAACAGCTAAATTACCTGTTTGGTCAGACAGGTACTGGGCCCTGGCAGCCTGTAGCTCATCCACACAGTCGAGGGCAGCCTGGGTCCGGGATACCAGGTAATCTGCAGAGAGTAAAGTGCACTGACACACCTGCACATTCACTGACACACCTGCACTGTCACTGACACACCTGTACATTCACTGACACTGTGGGGTCCTGTATCAGGAAGCAGGATTACTGAGTTAGCTGGATAACTGCACTGAGTAAAACCTGGAACTCTCCCAAATCTGGAACACGGGCTGAAGTAAAAAGAGCTGTTTTGGGTTTTACTCAGCGCAGTTACCCAGCTAACTCAGCTCACTAACTGCTTCCTGATACAATCCCCTGGGCCCATATAATAGGGCATCTGAAATCCTGAGAGGCTGATCTAGGATCAGCTGTCCCTGTTTATATCCCAGCCGTGTCATGACGAGCTGCAGGGATAAACCCCACAGGACTGATCCCAGATCAGTGCAGACCTGCCGAGCCGGTGCAGCCGAGGTGCGCTGGGTCGTCCAGCCGGGACAGGGAGTCCTGCACGATGCCCTCCGCCTCCTCTAGCGCCCCCTGGAGGGCCGTCCATGGCGCTGCCACCAACTGCTTCTCCAGGGCCAGTTCCCGGCTCTCCTGAAAAAACCAAACAGTGTCACTGCACAGATTCTGCAGACACACCAGATATGCAACTCCCAAGATCCTCCCGTGCTCCCTGCTTCCGCCCTGCAGGTGGCTTCCGGTCCTGCTTTTCCGTACGGAACACCTACCACCAGTATTGCCTTAGTCACATATCCCAGGAAGAATTTTCCGGAGTTGTTTTAACTGGAATGTTTTGACTCCAGCAGTACAGTGACAGAACTCTTAGAGCTGAGTATCTGGTTTGTGTGTAGAATCTATGGCGTTCCTGTTCTGTGTGATGGCTGGCTTGTGTCTCCCCAGCACACACAGGGGCTCAGCTGTGCTCTGGGCTCAGAGCTCACCTTGGCGCTCAGCTGGTTCTGTAAGCTCTCCGCGGCCTTCGCTGCAGTCTCACGCTCACGGGCCAATCCGCTGCGAGCTTCCTCCAGCTCCTCCCCCAGCCCCGCAAGCTCTGCCTCCTTCTGAGCCACTGCCCCCACTAGCTCCGCCCTCTCTGTCTCCAGGGCTGACAGTCTGGAACTCAACTCTGCCTTCGACTGAAAGAGAGAGAAAGGCAGAGGGAGAGAGAAAGTCTACATGATTACAAGAGAGTGAGGTAGATGGAGAGAGAGAAAAGAAGAGAATTACAGGGATGGAGCAGTAGAATGAGAGAAAGAAAATAACAGAATTGCAGGGAGGGAGGGAGTGACTACAGACGTCAAAAGAAGGAGATGGATGAAGGACAGGAGGACCGTTGGATAATCACTCTGTCAATGAGTCATCTCCTGCAGACAGTCTGTTCTAATTGCTGCCATTCTTTAAGACTTCATTCACTCTGAACGTGAAGGCTAAACCATCAGACTTTGCCGAAATAAATAGTTTTAAAGCACAAACTAACTACAGAGGCTTATAAAAAGGTTTAAAGGCTGAAAGATCCTTGTAAAACCCAGCTGGCACTGAGATGTGGCAGTTTAACCCGGGTCTGCACTACCTGCTGTGAGGCGGCCATGTTGTCCCTCAGTGTGTCTAGCGCCGCCCTGCTGCTCAGGAGGTCTGTGTGCAGGGCCTGAGTCTGCTGCAGCTGCTCCCTCTCCTGGAGACAGAGCAGAGACCTTCAGCACCACACACACGCACACACAGACATGCATGCATGTGCACACACACATGCATACACACACATGCACACACAGACATACTCACACACACACTCATGCATGCATATGCTCTCAAACACGCGCAAACACACACAGTGTAGGAGACACACAAAGCAGTTAATATCACATGCTGTGCCAGAGTACGTGTGGTGAGTTTTCAGTGACATTAGAGCAGTATGGTACGCTCATGGTTTGATTGGCGGGTTGAACCGGATAGTGATTGGATGGAGGCGGGGCTAAAGCTTGCTCACCTGTCGCTGGGCTTCCAGCAGCGCGGCCTTCACCTTCTCCTGCATCTCCCTCCGTGCCCCCTCCACCTCATCCTGCGCCACCTGCACCAACGTCACCTGCCGAGTCACCTCCGCGTTCTGGAGCCGCGCGCGCGCACACACACGCACACACACACACACACACAGGGTTAGGGGGTGGCTGTGTGCAGGGGCTCTGGTGTGGTCGCAGGTTCGAGCAGGAGGCCTACCTTCCTCAGCAGGTCTGCGTGACTCTGCACCAGCTCACTGTACTTCTCCTTCAGCTTAGTGTAGCGCTGCTCATTAGCCTGGGCTTTCCCTGCAACGCAAACACAGCCGTTAGCACTTAGCACTGCCTATTAGCCTGGGCTTTTCCTGTAACACAAACACAGCCATCAGCACTTAGCACTGCCTATTAGCCTGGGCTTTCCCTGTAGCACAGCCATTAGCACTTAGCGCTGCCTGTTAGCCTGGGCTTTTCCTGTAACACAAACACAGCCATCAGCACTTAGCACTGCCTATTAGCCTGGGCTTTCCCTGTAGCACAGCCATTAGCACTTAGCGCTGCCTGTTAGCCTGGGCTTTCCCTGTAACACAAACACAGCCATCAGCACTTAGCACTGCCTATTAGCCTGGGCTTTCCCTGTAGCACAGCCATTAGCACTTAGAGCTGCCTGTTAGCCTGGGCTTTCCCTGTAACACAGCACAGCCGTTAGCACTTAGCATTGCCTGCTAGCCTGGGTTTTCCCTAACACAAAAACAGTCGTTAGCACTTAGCGCTGCCTGTTAGCCTGGGCTTTCCTTGTAACACAAGTGTGATGTGCGTGCAGGGTTATGACGTGGGGGCAGACTTAATGCATGTGGGCTCAGGGCTATAGCATAAGGGGGTGGGGTTATGATGTGGGGGGCGGAGCTAATGCACATGGGGGCGGGGCCTCACTCTCGATCTGGCTGACGCTGCGCTGCTCCTTCTCCGTGTCCTCCGTCACCCGCCGCAGGTCCTCCAGCTCCGCCCGCAGGAACTCGCTCTCGCCCAGCGCCTGCTGCTTCAGGTGCCTCTGTTCCGCAAGCTCCGCCTCCAGCTCGCTGACCCGCCCCTGCAGCGCCTGGCACAGCCGGCCACTCTGGAGCGGAGACAGACACGCCCTCGCACACCTGTGCCAAATCCCACCTGCAGCCCAATGCCTCAGTGCTGCTCAGCAAGAAACTCCGGCTGCTTGGAAAACTCAAACTGTCCCGGATCCCTCTCAAAGCCCTACCCCCACCCTCACCCCCACCCTCACGTTACCCTCAGCCCCACTGTCAGCTCCACCCCCACCCTCACCTCCGCCCTCACGTTACCCTCAGCCCCACTGTCAGCTACACCCCCACCCTCACCTCCGCCCTCACGTTACCCTCAGCCCCACTGTCAGCTCCACCCCCACCTCCCCCCACCCCTACCCCCACCCTCACCTCCGCCCTCACGTTACCCTCAGCCCCACTGTCAGCTCCACCCCCACCTCCACCCACCCCTACCCCCACCCTCACCTCCGCCCTCACGTTACCCTCAGCCCCACTGTCAGCTCCACCCCCACCTCCACCCACCCCTACCCCCACCCGCACCCCTGCCCTCACGTTACCCTCAGCCCCACTGTCAGCTCCACCCCCACCTCCACCCACCCCTACCCCCACCCTCACCTCCGCCCTCACGTTACCCTCAGCCCCACTGTCAGCTCCACCCCCACCTCCACCCACCCCTACCCCCACCCTCACCCCTGCCCTCACGTTACCCTCAGCCCCACTGTCAGCTCCACCCCCACCTCTGCCCACCCCCACCTCCACCCTCAGCCCCACCCTCACGTTACCCTCAGCCCCACTGTCAGCTCCACCCACCCTCAACTCCACCCTCAACTCCACTCCCACCAAAGAACCCGCCCCCACCCTCCACTCCCCCTCTCCACCCCCACCCCCACCCTCACCCCTGCCCTCAACTCCACTCCCACCAAAGAACCCGCCCCCACCCTCCACTCCCCCTCTCCACCCCACCCCCACCCTCACCCCCGCCCTCACGTTACCCTCAGCCCCACTGTCAGCTCCACCCCCACCTCCACCCACCCCCACCTCCACCCTCAGCCCCACCCTCACCCCCGCCCTCACGTTACCCTCAGCCCCACTGTCAGCTCCACCCACCCTCAACTCCACCCTCAACTCCACTCCCACCAAAGAACCCGCCCCCACCCTCCACTCCCCCTCTCCACCCCCACCTCCACCCTCAGCCCCACCCTCACCTCCACCCTGAAAGTCTCCAGCTCCTCCTTAAGCACCTGCAGCTCCTGGGTGAGCTGCTCGATCAGACGGTCTCTGAGGGAAGCAGGACGACAGCCAATCAGCAGTGAGGAAGAGCAAACAAGTTACACCACTAATAGACTGAAGGTAAGTCCATACACCTTGTATCTGAGGCCTAAATTAGTTGCTGATGATAAAGACACCAGAAGCGCAGAGGCTTACTTGTCCTCCTTGCGCGTTCCGTTCTGACCGTTGAAGTTGAAGGGGTCCCTGGTGGAGGACGTCCCAAAGACATTGTCAAATCGGTTCTCTGTTGAGCCCTGAGACACAAACAAACACGTCAGGCCTCTTAGTCCAGAGAAAACAGGCAGGGAGACGAATATTTTTGTGGTACCTGTTGTGTGGGTAGTATGTCCGTGTAAGGTTTTGGGGTATGAGATGCATGGTGGGTTTTGGAGTATGGGGTGCATGGTGGGTTTTGGGGTACCTGTTGTGTGGGGGGTATGTCCGTATATGGGGTGCATGGTGGAATGTTGGGGTATGGGGTGGTGGGTTGTTGGAGTATGAGGTGGTGGGTTTTGGGGTACCTGTTCTGCGGGGGGTATGTCCGTGTATGGGGTGCATGGTAGATTGTTAGGGTATGAGGTGGTGGGTTCTTGGGTACCTGTTGTGCAGGGGGTATGTCCATGTCCACCAGGTCCCCGGTCTCCACCAGGTGCTCAGTCTCAGGTGAGGGCTCCTCCGGGTGCTCAGTCTCAGGTGAGGACTCCTCCAGGGGGATCACCACCACGGGGCTGATGTGCTCGGAGAGCGCTGATGCCCGCAGGAAATTTGGGGGGTTCTGGGGGGGGGGTATCAGGAACTGATTAAACACAACCTTGAGATTTGGGACACTTTCAACTCCCTTTTAAACACAAATTCTGTGTAGTTAACCTTTTCCTAGGTATATGACATGCCTGCTTAATATCATTTACCTTCACCTGGCATACAGAAGTCTGTATGCCAGTCTGTATGCCATCTGCTGATGGCTGAATAAACACAACTGCTAGATTGAGCGTAAGTGAGCCTGACACTGAGCAATGTCACCGTTTGCATTTTTAAACTTCCGATCTGAAACGGACAGGGTGTGCAGGCTGACCTTCACAGAGGTTTTCGCCACATCAAAGCGAAGCTAACTTCAGCGGCTAATGTTAGTTGCAAGAGGAAGGGGAGGGGCTACAGGGGTGAGGAGGAGGGGCTATAAGGGGAAACTTGTGGGAAGGGGTAGTATGGGGGAGGGGCTATAGGTAGAAAGGGGAGGGGCTCACCTCAGGAAGTTGGGGGATTTGGATGAGTCTCTTGAAGTACTGCAGGTTGCTGGAGCGATAGAACAGACTCTTCAACCTGTATGAGAGGAGGACAGCAAGGTTACCACACTGCACTTATCACACTGTACACTGCACACCACACTACACACTGCGTACTATGCACTACACACTGCATACTGCATACTACACTGCACACTACACACACTGCTTAAGACAGTGCTATTTGCTCAGTCAGGACACTTTTAGGAGAGAGGGCTGGGAAAAACACTGCCCTCTACAGGTCCCACCATGAGAACGCACTTTTTAAACTGCTCCAGGAAGCGGTCCCTGTGACCCTCCAGGGTGTCTGCAGGAAGACCTGAGGGACAGACAGACACACACACACACACACACGCAGACAGAAAGACAGATGTTATTTCATAGGGTCTCTGAATATAGTGGGTTTGATTTACTAAGACCTTTATCATGTGCAAAGCCTTTTGGGGTGGGGGGTTGGTGGGGGTGTTTTGCATCAGGGAGGGGGGGCTGGTGGGGGTGTTTGGGGTGGCGTTGGGGGGGTTGGTGGGGGTGTTTGGGGTGGAGTGGGGGGGTTGGTGGGGGTGTTTGGGGTAGGATAGGTGGTTGCTGGGGGTGTTTGGGGTGGGGTGAGGGGTTGGTGGGGGTGTTTGGGGTGGCGTTGGGGGGGTTGGTGGGGGTGTTTGGGGTGGGGTGCGGGGTTGGTGGGGGTGTTTGGGGTGGGGTGCGGGGGTTGGTGGGGGTGTTTGGGGTAGGAGAGGTGGTTGCTGGGGGTGTTTGGGCTGGGGTGCGGGGGTTGCTGTGGGTGTTTGGGGTGGGGTGCGGGGGTTGCTGGGGGGTGTTTGGCATGAGGGGGGGTACCCACAGGAGTGCAGTTTGAACAGCAGTTTCACGGTGTAGTCGTACAGGTGGCTGCAGTCCAGGATCACCTGGATCAGAGGGGCCAGCCGACACTGTCCAGCCCCCGTCACCGAAACAGAGCGGGACATGTCCAGAGAGCTGAACACTGCAGAGACAAAGAGTACTGAACACTGCAGAGACACAGAGTGCTGAACACTGCAGAGACACAGATACATACAGAATACTGAACACTGCAGAGACACAGAGTGCTGAACACTGCAGAGACACAGATACATACAGAATACTGAACACTGCAGAGACACAGAGTACTGAACACTGCAGAGACACAGATACATACAGAGTACTGAACACTGCAGAGACACAGATACACACAGAATACTGAACACTGCAGAGACACAGAGTACTGAACACTGCAGAGACACAGATACATACAGAATACTGAACACTGCAGAGACACAGATACACACAGAGTACTGAACACTGCAGAGACACAGATACACACAGAGTACTGAACACTGCAGAGACACAGATACACACACACCACATGCTCACACACAAGATGTTACATAAGATGCCGGAGACGCATGATCTGTGCTAATCTGGCCGCGTGCTTCTTCAGATATGAAGACAGAGAGAGATTTTTAATGCAGCTCAAGAGCTGAGGGACGTCCACCTATTAATCTTATACAATGGAGACTGGTGATGGATTTAGTACAGGTGTGCAGAGTTAGCATGGAACAAGGCAGAGGATGACTATTCTTTCTATCCCCCCCTCTCTCTGTCTCCCTCCCTCCCTCACTCTCTCTGTCTGTCTCTCTCTCCAGACGGAGGTGTGGTTTCCTGAGTGTAGCGCTCTGGAGGTCAGATGCCCCACTCTGTGTTCCTCATTAGGGGCGAGCGAGCGGGCTGGAGTGGGGGGGATACTGCCACCCCACCCATAGACTGGTCACATGACACCCCCCCCCCCCCCCCAGATGTAAGGAGCACTTACCCGCCAGGAAGAGGTTGAGCTCACACTCCAGGTAGTCAAACATCTCCACGGTCATCTGGAAACTTCCACCAGAGAACGGGAAAAGGCACACACAGGACAGAGTGAACGTTAGTGTGTCTCTCTCACACACACACACACACACACACACATATACACACACACACACACACACTGGAAGATAAAGGAAGACTTATGCACTGTTTACCACTTCACGGAATCCTTCAGTGTGTACACCATAAAATACACCAATAGCAAAATCAAGTGCATAACATGCCACAGATTAATACTGGAGTACAGAGGTGCTGCGTAGATTTTTGGTAAAACGAGCTCCACTCACAAGTTGTTGACATCATTCTCTCCTGTTTCATCGAGCTGTCTGTCTGTCATCTGCAGGTTGCCTGGGAAACGGGGGTTCTGAGACGAGCAGAGAGGGGGGCGGGTGATTAGAACAGGGCTTCGGCTGCGTTTCCTGTGCTGGATATGCTGTGACCGAGGGTTTCGAAACTGCCCGCTGCCTCACGTGGTCATGCTGTCACCTCTTGGCAGTTGGGTTTTTTAAACTTTTGCCACTTGGTCGCTCAAAGTAACAGTTTTGTGATCAGTTGCTAGTGAGGTTTTGCTAGTAACGTGGCCATAGAAACGCTTGGACACGCCGCCCTTCAGCAAGCGCCTCTGGCACTTGGCGAACCGCTTCTGGAAGCAGATGACCTCGGCCCGTGAGAACGGCCAATCAGGCTGAAGCTAAGGACAGATGGGAACAGGGAGGAGGTTCGAAGGTGTCTCTCAGCGACAGACGAAGGCTCTCACTTTGACGTGGAACTCCATTTTGGTGATGAGGAGCTTGAGGTAGATGCTGCACAGTGCTCCATAACCTTCGCTGAGGTGACCCTACGGAAGGAGAAAGAACATTACGAACTCGCAGAACACAGTTCCAAACAGCGACCCCTGTGGCTGGGAGGGTTAACAGACAGTAGAAAGCTCCCTACCTTGCTCCTCAGTAGTCACCATTGAGCCCTTTTATTCGAACTGTATTTCAGATATTCATTTGATGCAGGTCAGCAAACTGTGTCAGGCTTCCCTGTTAGTTTTAACAATGTAGGTATTGCTTATTTCTGTATGACCGACTTCACAGTGAGGCTGACTGAAAATAATGAAAGAATATATCAGCACAGTCCTGGTAACCTGAAGACGGGCTGTTTCTATGAACTGCGCCGGCCTATCGCCTATCACAGTACCTGCTGCAGTTATGACTGTTACTGCTGACTGAACTGTGGCAGCTGCAGGGGTGATTGACATATGATTCACTATAGAGTGGACCGAGGGGAGTCCCCACCCCTTTGATGTGATTGGTTCTGACTGACACATGACTCACAATGGAGTGGACCGGGGGGAGACCCTGCCCTCCCTCCCAGTGCTGTGATTGGCCCTTACCCACATCCTGCTCAGGTCGCTCAGGTCTGCTTTGTTTCTCATGGAGTCCGTTATGACCTGCAGACACACACACGAACAGCCACCAGAGCCGTGAGCTACAGCTGCAGTGACTGGGCGGTGCCCTCACGTGCTCACCAGCGTATAGCCAATCACTGTGGTTTCCCCGGGAAGAGCAGATTCTTCTGGTTGGTTAAATCGAGTGAGTGAGTGACTGACAGCTCGAAGCTCCAATCATTGGGATTGTGAATCAGCTGGGGCACTTTGAGGGTGGGGGTACAGTCAGACTCACATTGGGGTGCAGAGGGGGAGAGGGGTTGGGGTGCAGAGGGATATTGAGGTTTGGGGGTGCAGTCAGACTCACATTGGGGTGCAGAGGGGGAGAGGGGTTGGGGTGCAGAGGGGTATTGAGGGTTGGGGGTTTGGGGCTGCAGTCAGACTCACGTTGGGGTGCAGAGGGGTATTGAGGGTTGGGGTTTGGGGGTGCAGTCAGACTCACGTTGGGGTGCAGAGGGGTATTGAGGTTTGGGGGCGCAGTCAGACTCACATTGGGGTGCAGAGGGGGAGAGGGGTTGGGGTGCAGAGGGGTATTGAGGGTTGGGGGTTTGGGGCTGCAGTCAGACTCACGTTGGGGTGCAGAGGGGTATTGAGGGTTGGGGGTTTGGGGGTGCAGTCAGACGCACGTTGGGGTGCAGAGGGGTATTGAGGGTTGGGGGTTTGGGGGTGCAGTCAGACGCACGTTGGGGTGCAGAGGGGTATTGAGGTTTGGGGTGCAGTCAGACTCACGTTGGGGTACAGAGGGGGAGGGGGTTTGGGGTGCAGAGGGGTATTGAGGGTTGGGGGTTTGGGGCTGCAGTCAGACTCACGTTGGGGTGCAGAGGGGTATTGAGGGTTGGGGGTTTGGGGGTGCAGTCAGACGCACGTTGGGGTGCAGAGGGGTATTGAGGGTTGGGGGTTTGGGGGTGCAGTCAGACTCACGTTGGGGTGCAGAGGGGTATTGAGGGTTGGGGGTTTGGGGCTGCAGTCAGACTCACGTTGGGGTGCAGAGGGGTATTGAGGGTTGGGGGTTTGGGGGTGCAGTCAGACTCACGTTGGGGTGCAGAGGGGTATTGAGGGTTGGGGGTTTGGGGGTGCAGTCAGACTCACGTTGGGGTGCAGAGGGGTATTGAGGGTTGGGGGTTTGGGGGTGCAGTCAGACTCACATTGGGGTGCAGAGGGGGAGAGGGGTTGGGGTGCAGAGGGGTATTGAGGGTTAGGGGTTTGGGGGTGCAGTCAGACTCACGTTGGGGTGCCCGTCCCGGAGCAGCTTGTGGAAGACGTGGCAGAACTTCCAGCACAGCACGGCGTTGCTGGAGAGTGGCAGCCGATTGGCTGCCGCCCAGAAGGCGTGGCCACCTTTCTCATGGTGCGTTCCCAGGATACAAGGTGAGGGGGCGGGGTCAAGGGAGATGCCAAAGAGTTGTGTGTGTGTGTGTGTGTGTGTGAGTGTGTGTGTGTGTGTGTGTGATGAATGTGTGCCTGTGAATGTGTGTGTGTGTGTGTGTGTGTGTGTGTGATGAATGTGTGCCTGTGAGTGTGTGTGTGTGTGTGTGTGTGTGTGTGATGAATGTGTGCCTGTGAGTGTGTGTGTGTGTGTGTGTGTGTGTGATGAATGTATGCCTGTGAGTGTGTGTGTGTGTGCGCCTGTGAGTGTGTGTGATGAATGTGTGCCTGTGAGTGTGTGTGTGTGTGTGTGAGTGTGTGTGAGTATGTGTGATGAATGTGTGCCTGTGAGTGTGTGTGTGTCTGACCACCACCACTACCATCAAAACCTCCTCATCTGACCAACCCACAGTCTAACCAACTGGCCCCCACGAGTCCACATGTCAACGCCACAAACACACTTCCTGGGTCTGACTCGGCTTTCCTGAACCCCACAGCGCCCCCCCCCCAGTCTCTGTACAGCAGTGGCAGCTCCCCCCCCCCCCCAGTCTTCATACAGCAGCCCGCCCCCCACCCCCCAGTCTCCATACAGCAGTGGCAGTGCCCCCCCCCCCCCCCCCCCCCCAGTGAAAGGATATTCCGGGCGTGCTTCTCTTTGACAGCAAGCTCTTGGGTGTTGATGGCCTTGTTGATGCTCACCGCCTGTAGGGGGCAGCAGAGAGATAAGCATCTGAAAACCCGCCATGACTCCCACTCCACTCCACCTCAGGTTAACGCCGTCAGAGTCACATGACTGCTCCCTCTCTCACGGGCTGGGACTGTACCGCAGCCACACACACAGTCCCTGCAAAACCCTCCATGATGATGATGGCCTTACAAACCGTATCCCGTACCCCGTACCCCATACCCTGCACCCCATAACCCGTACCATGTGCCCATACCCCATAACCTACACCCTGTGCCCCATGCCCTGTACTCCGTAGCCCATACATCACCGCCTCAAAACCATGCTTCATACCAGGGCTTTGGATCCGCATTAATCCCAAAGAGCACCTCTGCAAATGTAATTTAATTTTAAGACCATTCGAGTCCTCTTGATGTCTGCTCTGTATTTGACATTTATTTTTTAAAGAGAAAGAAACTTGATGATGATGCAGAGGCCCGGTGGTCAGGCTGGCGGTTCCCAGAACTGCTGTTCGGTTCACCGGACGCCAGGCGGTCAGAACCGGAGCCAATACGAACCGTGTGTGCTGTCTGGGACCGGTCTGTGGCCAACTGGAGTGCCACAACTTAGCCTACGTACGGAAAAAATAACTTCATATAAAACTCGTTCCACATTCACACCAGTCAAATTAAAACGGCGGACTAGTTCCGTGCACCAGTTACACTGCACTGACATTAGTGCTGCCCTTAGAAACATTTAAATTCCCTCTTTCCTCAAATATTAGGCTTCATTTTAATAAGGAGGAAGGGCGCAGTAAATGTATTAATCTTTAAGCGAGCTGTTGCCTTGCTTGGAGAGTTTGGCAGCCACTGTGAACAGTGAGCACCCTAAACTGTACCGCGTCTGTATTAAGTAGGCTAGCACAGTCACCGTTGCCGCTAACTTTACTACAGCGCCGTGAGGACTCCCGTCTGCTGCAGTCTGCTCCGGCGAACGCAGCTGGCAGCCGGCGACTCGCGAGCGGAGCACCACTGCCCTGTCGCGCCTTTTCCCACAATGCCTCAGTCACAGCGCAGTGACCCGCTAACTGATTTAGCGGCAGGCAGGTCACGCTACCCCGCAGGGTACTTAACCTGCATTGCTCCAGTATATATCCAGCTGTATAACAGGATACAATTTAAGTCGCTCTGGATAAGAGCGTCTGCTAAATGCCTGTAAACTAAAAACGAAACCAACTTTACAAGGCTCATTCCTACAGGTGTCACATCTCAGATCGCACTGGATTAGCTGTGCGCGCTAATATTCTACCGCTCAGATATTCACATTAAAGTCTGGGATGCATCATGGCAGTATTTAAATAATGCTCTAAAATTAGTTTGATGATGAGAGATTAAGAAACAAAATCCCCACCGCGCACTGACAAATGTATAAACTGAAAAAACAAAGTAATGCAGTTATTTTAATGAGAGTGAAACATGATTGGTCGATATATGGTCATTATTAACTCTCATCCAATGGAACATTATTCATGTCAGCGAGAGTGAAGCACAATGCAGTTCAAGTTCAGACTATGACTGCCTGTGGGCTAGTTTTGGCAAACACTCCACATTCTGGTGTGAATGACCAGTGAAAATCTCATTTCGGGAGCCAGGAGGACACTGGAGGCGCGGGCCGGCCCGTCCTGGTGTGGACTGCCACCCCTCCCCCCTCTACTCCACTCCCCCCCTCTCCTCACCAGCTGTTCACCCCCCTCCCCCATCCCCCTTAGTCATTTAATGACGCAGCAGTAAGGAGTGGAACAGCAGAATTATCGCGCCCCCATTTCCACAGCCAGCACGTCCATAAACCAGCGCATCAATGACATGTCTGAGAACCTTCCAGCACTTTCCCATGAACCCGTCAGCACAAGTTCTTTAAAAAACATCTTCCTTTTGGGAATTTACTAAACGTAAAAATAAACTCCTGCACGTTAACATATATAAACATAAACATACATTTCCACACACTCTCAGAATAAAAGGTACCATTCAGCACCTAGAAAGGTACAATCGCTTGTCACTGTGGCAGTACCCATTGAAGGTACAGAACAGTACCTTTACCAGAAAAAAAGGTACCATTCACTACCTAGAAAGGTACAAGGTACTTGTCACTAGTACCTTTAGAGTTACAGTTTTGTAATCACTTGTTCCTGGTTATGGTTACACACTTTGTTGTACGTCGCTCTGGATAAGAGCGTCTGCCAAATGCCTGTAATGTAATGCAATGTACTTGTACAGAATATGTACCCTTGTGTACCTTTATTTCTGAGAGTGCATGGTACTATTTCTGGAGCATTAGCCTAGCTGTCTGCTTGTTATAAGAACAATAGAATACAAGATAATGAGAACAGGCCATTCAGCCCATCTAGACTCGTCATGTACCTACAGTCCAGAGAATAACCAGCAAACTCATACTGATCCAAGACTGTTCAGCTGAGGGGAAACCTGCGTACACAACAGCTGTAGTTTTCACAGCTGGGGGGGGGGAGGGGTTCTAGCTAAGAGCTCTCAGCAGTAAGAGTAAGAGGGGAGGGGGGACCAATTTGGGGCCAAAGCATCCCCTGGAGATGATGTGGAATACCCTGCAGTAGAGAAGTAGGCATTACCCCAGTGACCATCAGTCAATATCTCCATATGAAAGACCAGCTCCCCCCCTTCCCACTGAGGCACAGCGGTAGTACTGCGGGAGAACGATCCGGAAAGTGTGAATCACTGCTGGTGAGCGTGTTCGAACCGGGCCTGACACATTGGTTCAGAGCAGAGAAACACTGCGTCCGACTTCCTGTCTCAGTGATGACATAACTCCTGCTTTATTTTTTCCCTCTGTGGCCGTGATGCTAAAAATAGAGCTGAAAACATCTGCCCACTTCCTGCACTGCACTGCACATGCACCGTCATGCCAGCAGCGCATACTGTCACAGACACGCATATGCACCATCACGCACACATGCATCGTCATGTCAAACAGCAGTGCATAATGTCTCACACACACGTGCACCATCACACACACATGCATCGTCATGCCAGACAGCAGTGCATACTGTCACACACACTCATGTGCACCGTCACACACACATGCACAAGCATCATCACACACGCATATGCAACCCATAAAAGCTGCCCTGTGATGTACAAACCGTACCAGCCCACACTGCATGAAAACACCATTTAATTTTTATATCGACATGATTCTCTGTGAAGCAGAAGTCCCCCCATTGAACTGTACAAATTGGGGAGAAAAAGGTTTCTTTCCAAGATGAGCTCTGAGATGCTTTTCCCCCTGAACTCCACCCTGTCTAACGATCACTGTGTTAAACAGAAGCCTCTGTGCTGTTAGATGTTTTTAAAGACCCTTTATTTGTGTAACATACTCACATCTGACTCAGACACCCACTGCCCAAAAACTCTCACCTGAAGCCTCAATCACAGTGGGCAGTGAGTAGCACAGGGGAGACACTTAGCTTTGTCACTTACACAATAACTCAGCCGTTACACAGCCTCGCAAAGCTTCCTCTGTTCCTTGTTTTTCAGACAGAATTTGTTGGAGTAATTGCAATAATAACTTTTCCTGGGCTAGAACCAAGTTAAAGTTTTACTGGGACGGTACGATTGGTGAAGAGAGCGCAAACAGCTCTCCAACTGCTTACAAATAGTTACGCGCTACCATGTACATAGAAGCAACAGCTGATGCCCGCGTTGCATTTCGAGATAAAGTCGATCTTATTCTGTTCCTCGAATTCTCCGCTGCTGGTCACCAACACTTCCTGTGTCTGAAATAATGATTATGCCTGGTCACGCATAGACTCGTCTGTCCATTGCTCTACCATTATTTGATCCACGAGTCAAAATTTGGGGAATTCAGTCTAGTGCTGTAGCCATATTGCAATAGCATAGTCTTGTTGGGGACCACCAATATGTTAGCTACTAGCTATCGAGAGCCTACAGACCTCCAAATGCAACATGTAGCATATAGGATATGAAGTGGCTGTCTAACTTTCGCCTTCAGACCAAATTACTTCGGTTAACCATTTTTATATTCTTGGCTGGTGAGCTAAATTGTCTGCATGTGTTAAATGTGCCGATAGGGCAGCTAAAGCAAAATTGCAAAGATTGCATTCAAAAATAATTTTGAAACACACAGCTTGGACCCTGCTATCCTGTACCGCCACGCAAACATTTATTCTACACAACACCAGTATAAGGAAGCTATGCGGGTACCATATAGAAATATTTATATACCATCCTTACCTATACTAGCAAAGTTGAATGCCAGAACACCCCCCCCCCCCCCCCCCCCCAAACGAACACACACACACACACACACACACACACACACACACACATATATAATACACACAGAACGCATATATGTTGCGGGAAAAGACATCAGCATCCAGACAAACGTGAGCATCTTACCATTTTACTAAGATCCATACTGCCGTTACCAAATTTCAAAAACTCAAAAGACAAAAAAAACGACACAAGTGGCGAGCCAGATGGCTACTCCGAGAAAGAAAGAAACGTGAAAGAACAACTAAAGTCCGCTTTGTGTAGAGCGGAGGGAGGAGGTGGTCCTTTAACGCAACATGTGTCCCAAATTGGTGTCAGATAGTCTCCTCGCGCTCCCTCCCCTCACGAGTCTTTCTCTTTCCTCCGTCCCTCCATCAAACTAACACTGGCAGCGAGTGAGGTGGGGGGTGCATTCGCCGCGGATTTTATAGCATCAATACCCCCGAACACATACTTTCGCTTTTAAAAAGTCAGGCGGTAAGAAGTAGATCATGATCACCCACGACTGCCTTTCTTTCCCTCTCTGTGGCGATGTAGCAAGCTGGTAGGAGACACACTAGTAGCCAACAAGACCCTATGAAGCGTCAATCTGAAAGTAAGCGATATGCACATTTTCAAACACATTTACAGAAACAACCACGGTGAAGCAGACTGCGAAGTCTCTAAAGTAAAGTTTGTAAATCGCGCTGTACAAAAAAAAACAATTGTCCAGTGTTAAATCAACTCTAACGGTGTCAATTAAACTCTTAACATCTGTTTCTCACATTTCAGTGGGAACCAAATGTTATCGGTTGAGTTACTACCAGCTATCCACGCACTCAATCCTTAAAACATAATATTCAGCCTGCAAGTAACCCAGACGAGGCTCAGCTCTTTAAAAGACTAAGGGCTTATATATTGAATACAGACTTTACAAATTTAAGAAAATGTGTTATGTCATCATCTTTCACGGCGCCTTGACGTTACTCAGTCAAAAGATAACGGCGCCCTCTTGTGGATGCTTAGGAGCGGTGGAGTTTTAAATCGTCTTTCATGAGTTGTAATTATAATGACACAATATTCAACTGAAAGCTGAAGACAGAGGACTTGGCCCCATCTTGTAATATACTCAGGGGGTGGGGTGGGGTACACTGAAGAGGCTCCATATGGACAGCATTTAACGCAAGTGCTATCAATGCACAAAGGACCTGTTTCAAGCTCAGCGATAAGCTGAGGTACACAAGGAACAAAGGGAAATGCGCTCTTCTGAGCTTCAGCTCTAATTTATTACACCTGTCCCAGACTGGGGCCCAGACTCTATCTCCAGAAAGGGAGAATTAAACTCTTCAGCTTCTGTCAAAGAGCGAGAGGAATCTGCCAGGGTGTGTCGAAGTTAAGCTGCTTTTCTTTTATTTTTTTTACAGAGATGACAGAGGAAAAAGCTCAGAGGAGGGTAAGTTCTCCATTTAACTGCTGCTGTGAGCAGTTATTTGCTGGTGGAAGTGTGGATGGAGAGAGAGGGCTCTCACTGGGCCTGACTGGACTGTGATCTGTGCAGCACCCTCCAGCGCTAAGATGCACACAGGCCGTCCAATCACAGCCCAGAGTAATGAGGTCATCAGGTCATCATCAGCTCTGTCAAAACTGTCTCTACTTACTCTGTACAGTGATGAGGTGCACGCATGTACACAGAGCGAAAGAGAGAGAGGGAGAGACACAGCAGCAGGCACAGAGAAATGGAGAGAGACAGGGAGAAGGGGAGACTGATGGAGGGAGAGAAATGGAGAGACACACTATCCCACAGGGCAGCTTCTAATACCACCAACTCTCTCTTTCTCTCTCTCTTCTTTCCTTCTCCCTTCCTCCATCTCTATCTAACTCCCCACTGCCCACAGTGAAGATGTCTGCAAGCCTCAGCTGCCCCGCTAAGGATGTCTGACAGGGTCAAGCAGCCCCATCACAGTAGCTGTGTGAGAACAGTCTCTTCGGCACTAGCTGAGTAACAGGATGGTAGCACTGCAGTGCCTGAGATAACTTGCATCTAGATCAGCTGAACCCACACAGCTCCACAGAGCGAAGAAACCTCTCACACAGAAGCAGTGAGCATGTTAAAAATACTGTCCAATGTGGGAACAAGCCAGGTTCTATGATACAGCACTTAGAAGGATGTCTGTGCTGGTCAGGCTTGAGAACACATGCTTTGAAGAGAGAAAAAAGTTAAAATAGTATAAACTCCAAATGTTCTTTACTGCAGATATCTTTCCTTACAGCAGCTCTTAAATTGACTTTGACTTTTCATGAATGCTTAACACTATTCAGCCAGAGCAGCAGGAGTGGAAAAATGTGTCCGAGACCCTCACAGGGGATGCAGAACTGTAAATAAGCCCCTGCAGTCACTTTCTGCAGGAAAAGCCCCCACCGGAGTGCCCCCTCCCACCCCCCCGATTCGGGCCACAGAAAGAGAAGCCGAGTGTGCCTCTTTGGAGAGCAACCCTAAATCTATAGACCCCCGCCCCCGAACCCTAACCCCACTACACAGCCTGAGTGCCCCCCCCCCCCCCCCCACCCCCACCCCAGAGTCCATCCTCAGGCCACTCGGACCCCTGCTCTAAAGCTGCGCTACCCTGTGGCTAAGAGCTTTCAGCTGCTCAATACCCATGAGTGCTAACAGCTTCACTGACACACAGGAGACACGTTTACTCCCTCAACCCAGCACACACACACACACACACACATGCTCACTCACACACCGCACATACACACACACACACACATACACACACTCACAGGAGACACGTTTACTCCCTCAACCCAGCACACACACACACTCACACACACACTCTCGCACACCGCACATACACACACACACACACACACACACATACACACACTCACAGGAGACACGTTTACTCCCTCAACCCAGCACACACACACACACACACACACACACACTCTCGCACACCGCACATACACACACACACACACACACACACACATACACACACTCACAGGAGACACGTTTACTCCCTCAACCCAGCACACACACACACACACACACATGCTCACTCACACACCGCACATACACACACACACACACACATACACACACTCACAGGAGACACGTTTACTCCCTCAACCCAGCACACACACACACACACACACACATGCTCACTCACACACCGCACATACACACACACACACACATACACACACACATACACACACTCACAGGAGACACGTTTACTCCCTCAACCCAGCACACACACACACTCACACACACACTCTCGCACACCGCACATACACACACACACACACACACACACACATACACACACTCACAGGAGACACGTTTACTCCCTCAACCCAGCACACACACACACACACACACACACTCTCGCACACCGCACATACACACACACACACACACACACACACATATACACACACTCACAGGAGACACGTTTACTCCCTCAACCCAGCACACACACACACACACACATGCTCACTCACACACCGCACATACACACACACACACACACACATACACACACTCACAGGAGACACGTTTACTCCCTCAACCCAGCACACACACACACACACACACACATGCTCACTCACACACCGCACATACACACACACACACACACACACACACTCACAGGAGACACGTTTACTCCCTCAACCCAGCACACACATACACACACACGCTCACTCACACACCGCACATACACACACACACACACACACACACACACACACACACACACACACACACACACACATACACACACTCACAGGAGACACGTTTACTCCCTCAACCCAGCACACACACACACACACACACTCGCACACCGCACATACACACACACACACACACACACACACACATACACACTCACAGGAGACACGTTTACTCCCTCAACCCAGCACACACACACACACACACACTCTCGCACACCGCACATACACACACACACACACACACACCGCACATACACACACTCACAGGAGACACGTTTACTCCCTCAACCCAGCACACACATACACACACACGCTCACTCACACACCGCACATACACCCAAACTGCACATACACACACACACACACACACATGCTCACTCACACACCGCACATACACGCACACACACATACACACACACACACACACACTCACAGGAGACACGTTTACTCCCTCAACCCAGCACACACACACACACACACTCGCACACCGCACATACACACACACACACACACACACTCACAGGAGACACGTTTACTCCCTCAACCCAGCACACACATACACACACACGCTCACTCACACACCGCACATACACCCAAACTGCACATATACACACACACACACACACATGCTCACTCACACACTGCACGTACACACACACATTGCGCATACACACACAGGAGACACGTTTACTCCCTCTATTCAGCACACACACACACACACACACACACACACACACTCGCACACCGCACATACACACACGCTCACTCACACACCGCACAAACACACACTCACACACCGCACATACATGCATACACACACAGGAGACACGTTCTGCTATAATTTACTCCCTCTACCCAGCACACACACACACACACCACACATACACACACACACTCACATACCGCACACACGCACTCTCACACACACACATTCACACACACACTCACACACCACACATACACACATGTACACACACACACCAGAACAGTGATTGCTTTATTGATTGGATAATTGATTGACACACTGACATTCAGAATGTCAGTAATAAGAACAGTCACGGATGGTTTGGTTTGCTGCTGCCCCATATAGCTCCTCCCAGTTCCACGGTGGTCCAGCGTGCTTATTGGAGCGTGTCTGTGCTGGACCCGGGTCATGTCAGAACCTTTATTTAAATTCTCGGAGGTACAATTGAGGGCCAGGCCCTCATTTTCAATGTAGCCGAGATTACAAACACAATTAAAACACAATAAGTGTAATAAAAGATCATAGAATATAGCAACAGTAACTAACATAGTAAATAATAAAATAACTAGAATAAAATACAGTAAAATATTAAAAATTTAAAAAAATAAAATAAAATAAAAATAAAATAATAAAATAAATAAAATCAGCACAGATAAGATCAAAAACAGATACACTCAGAGACAGGAATGTTCAAAACCAGCGATCTAAACTGCCCATAAGTTGGTAGAGAGCTGATTTTCAGCAACTGTTGGAGCTCATTCCAGGAGGATGGGGCACTAAAATGGAATGCTGACTTCCCAATTTCTGATCGAGCCCTAGGGACCTTAAGCATAAGCAAGCCATTTGATCGGGTTTGATAGGGTCCAGAGCGCCACTCTAACAACCGTGTAATATAAGGTGGAAACATTCCGACAATGGCCTTAAAGATAAACAAAAACCAGTGTTTATCACGCCTCACTGCCAGAGAAGACAGACCCACCTTGGCATAGAGGACACAGTGGTGGGTACCGTAACTATCGCCAGTGATAAATCTGAGGGCAGAGTGATAGACTGTGTCCAAGTGCTTAAGAGAAGAAGGAGCAGCAATTCTATAAATAATGTCACCATAGTCTAACACTGAAAGGAAAACTGCTTCAACAATTCTTTTCCTACTGATCATAGGGAAGCAAGATCTGTATCTATAAAGGAAGCCAATTTTTTGTCTCAGTTTGCTGACAAGATCATCTATATGGAATTTAAATGAGAATTTCTCGTCAAGCCAGATGCCAAGATATTTATATTCAGAAACTCTCTCAATTTTAGAACTATTTGCAGTGGATATAAATATACTATCATAATCAGTGCTTCTGGCCCTAGTAAACAACATGAATTTTGTTTTGCTTGCATTAAGAACCAGCTTAAGCTTAACAAGAGCCTCCTGAAGGGCATTAAAAGCATGCTGCAGTTTCTCAATGGCAAGCTGAGCAGAATCAGCAATACAATATACAATAGTATCGTCTGCGTATAGATGGACTTGACAATCATTTAGTGAGGAAACAATATTATTAATGTAAATGGTGAAAAGGATAGGGCCCAGAACTGATCCCTGCGGAACCCCCTTCGACACCGGCAGGAACCCAGACTGGGTGCTCCCAGACTTCACACACTGAAATCTCCCATACAAATAATTATGAAACCAATCACAAGCTTTACCATCTAAACCAATGCTGCACAGCTTCTGTAAAAGCAAAGCGTGTGCTGACCTGGCCACGCCTCTTTCCTAAGACTGCACCTCGGTTTTGCAAAGGACAGGTCTGTTAGCAAGAAATTAATGGACCGTGTCTGGGAACGAGGCTTGAAATTCATTTTTTTTCACACATGGTGACTAAATGCTCTCTCCAGACAAATGTGTTTTAAAAAACGAACATGTAACGTGTCCTTTTTTTTAACACACTACCATTTCTATTTAAGGACCAGACATTTGATGTCACTTTCAACGCAGTCTGTGGAAAAGTCTAATTTTGTAACACATGAACTGTATATTTGTAGTAGTAGTAGTAACTTTGACACAAAATGTGTCGAAAGTAACAGGAAAGTAGTAACATGAAAAGTGTGTTGGATATTTACACATCCGTTACGAGAGTGTGTTTAGCAAATATACTAACAATCAGAGGTCACCACTGTTGTGGGGACTCAAAATCATCCTGAATGTCAGGTCATACTTTACTCTAGGGCACGTCACAGGTTGCATTGTGCTACAGGCAAATCTCCACAGCAGAAGAGAACAGGGCTCTCCGTTGAAAATTGCAAACATTAGCGCTATTAGTCCAGATTGCTTGCTTCTCTTGGCACAAAGCAATCAATTACCACTGGAACGCGAGTTTTCTCATTGAAGAGTACTCCTGGCGACACGGAATCAAGTGAATTAGTGATCAGAGTGAAACCGCTTTCAAGAACAGCAAAGCATCCGCCGCGCGCTGCACAGCCTATAGTTTATTTGACATATCCTCATATATCCGCAAATAAGCGTGCGAAGAAGCCCGAAGAGATGCGCTCTCAGCCTGTCCTGTCTAAAAGTTTTTCGTGAAACAGTCACACAGAAAACATTAATAAGACTCAATTTCGTTCCTCGATCATCCAAAAAATAAATAAATTTGTTTTTAAACTTTGGCGATGGAGTCGCGCGCAAAGCTTCCTTTCCACTCGTCTGCCTTTCACTATTTCCTGACCCGGAACCCAGCCATTCCTCCTCCTTCCGCTGATATGCAGGTCGATTTTTGCTCTCTAACTCTCTGGGAGAATTTGGCTTACCTGACTGCGCTGGAAGTTTTCCTTCTCCATTTCCAAACTGTTGGCGCCTGCGGTTCGCCTGGACAGTACTTTGGGAATTGCGTTGGGGACCTGCGGAATGGAGCTGTTAACTGGATCCATCGTTGCCGACCCGTGACACGCAGCAAGAACAAAAATTATTCGAAACTGGGGTACGCCTATCTTTCTGTAATTCTTGATGCGAGACCCCCTTGACACGAACGCCCATGCAAGTGAGCGATTTAAAAATATATATTCAAATAATTTGCAGCGACAGTCCATCCACCGCCCAATGAAACCTCGGCGTGGGACGTACTGAATAGCGGCGGAGGCAAGAGCAATATTAACTCCTCCCAGTAACTGCATGTCCGCCAATCATCACTGTACCAAACACCAATCCCGAAACAGGCTACAGTATGCACGTGGTTTGCTAAAATATTTTTAGGACGCATTGAATTTGCCGGTCTTCAAAAATATACAGAGAATCAATTGTCAGTTCTCACGAGAGAAATAACTCCAGTTTTCTCCTCAGTGACAATAAGCTGTCATAACCCGTTACAAGCATTTATAAATAATTCTGCAGAAAAGGACATGCACATTACAATGCCTCTTTGAAGTTTCTTTATTTTTTTTCAGTTGGAGCTCACTTATCACTGTGCGCTTGCGGATTCAATAACATATTTCTGAAATATACAAACTTCAACTTATGACAAACTAACCAAATTTTTTTAATGCGAATATTCATTGAAAGGATGGATTCAGTAAAAACGCATTCGACCGCACCTTGTTAATTTATCTGTGAGAACCATGAAGCCATTCATGTTGTTTGGTAGCCTGTCATCAGCCACGCGGGGGGCGGGGGGCTGGGGGTTGGGGGAGGGGGGGAAATCCACAATCACTTTATCTCAATTAATCAAAATGAATTTTGGGGGAAATAATGTCTCTGTGACTGCAGAGCTTTGTTTGACCAGAGCTGGTTCAGTAGTACATCAAATACTTAATAATTACCCAGAAATCCATTCACTTGGTTAACCCTCATATTAAGTTTGGGGGCAATTTGACTCCATTCAAGTGTTTGACATCTCTTAAAAACCATTTCCCCTTATTGTTTGTTAATTTGGTGGGATTAAATAGTAAACATGCAATAAATATAATGATGTTTTCAAAAGTCCTGTACCAATTTTGTATACAAAGTATTGGTTCTGCAGCTATATAAAACCTAAGAAAATAAACAACCTTTTTTATTTTTTATCTCAGATTTTTTTTGTGGGTGATTCCCATGGCACTTTCCCGTACAGGTTTCAAACTTCAATGCACCGCAGGCTCTAAACTGAGAAGTTTCTCACTGATTTTTAATATTTAGAGATAAATGGCTATTCATTTGAGAGACATTAAGAAGGCAACACAGATGGTGTCGATTTTTTTTTTTTTGTATTACAATAATTTTGTGTCAGTTTAAACCGTTGGGGTCAATTTGACTCCAAACATATAAGGTGTCATAAAATTTCCACATAATATGAGGGTTAGGGTGCTATTACTTATCTTTCCTGTACACTTCCCACTTGGTTCATTTATAAGGTCCAAGTCACACATTTCTCATATGGACGAGAAAGGCAACTTTGCTGAACCCTAGTGGATATTCAAGCTGCCAGCCTAATGCAATCTAGCTGGAACCAGCTTCTGCACCAGCTAGATAGCATCTGGAATTTGATGATGGTCTCTTGTTTGTATACCAAGTTGTCTGACCAGCTGGACATGGCCTTGCCGGCATGTCTGCTATATCAGCCATCTTGTTGCTGGCTTGACCATCTCAAGACCAGCTGGACCACCTTAAAACCAGGCTGGAATTTACACCAGTGAATGTGTCGACTTTATTTTCCAGACTTATTCTTCAAACTGTATACCTATAATTTGTGTAAGTCCTGTAGCCTACTTACACACTGTGAGATCATGCAGGTACTTCTTACCTGCTACCAAACCGAACAACATTAATTAACTTAGTTAGCTTTTGGAGACACGTTCTCTAATTCCAAAAATCGTGTGTTTGAACAACTAGTGGGCGATAGGTGTGTTACTGCAAATGTCAATATCGCACATATACTAGCCCGTTTACTTAAAAAATTACTAAATTTAACAGTCTGGAAGTGTTATAGCTGTAACTCACTTCCGTCTCTATCTGGTGTACATTTATCTGTGGTTGTGGTGTGCTACCCCCCGCAGAATTGTGGGATATTAAAGTCCTCCGGTGGCGCGCTGCCGCCATGACTCCCAGGGAGAAGCGGTGGATCGCGCTTATCTCTGTGGTAGTGATTTCTCTCGCGGTCCTGTGTTTAGCTCTTTATTTTATTCCGACTTTTCTTTATATACTGTTAATTCTTGGCATCTCTTGTGCCGTTTTCTTTTATCACACCAACGAGCCGCCATCCAGGAGCAGGGAAGGCCAACATCCTCGGCCTTATCTGATCATCCCGCCGCTTTTCAGACGCTGGTTGCCGGCGAAGACTGCTAACGGTGTGCCGTCGGGCGTAAGAGTCAGTTCAAGAGTCAATAGGGGTCGTTTTGTTAAGGGAGATATTAGAGATACCGTTGGATTAAGCGGTGAAAAACGCGTACAGAACACCGGTCTTTTTAGGAAAGAGGCTGAACTCAGCGCCTCGTTGTTGTTTAGTCCTCGGGACATACTCATGGGAAGTTACCTCGGGAAGCCAGACAATCCCTCGGCCGTTGGAAGGCTCGGTGGCGCCGAGACAAGGGAACTCCGGGAGAGGCTGTCCCGACCCAACCATGCAGTTCAGACACCCAACAGAAGGTTGTCTTTCGGGTGAGTGAGTTAAACGAGTCTTGGGTAGTTATTATATTGTTCACAGCTCATGTTTGTTTGGGTAGCTACCTTGGTCAAGGACCAGTTGCGCCAGGAAACTGGTATAGCTAGCCGCTAATGGTAATGCTAGCCGTATAGCTTTCTCCATAGTCAACACGTGAAGAATAGCTAACGCTAGCTACGAACTGTATACATCTGGTCAGGCTGCCGGCTCGCTAGCAACATTAGGCTACCAGTTGTCACCGACTTGGCGGCCAGAAAGCTAGCTTCTGATAAGAAGTGGCTTTGTTATCCACAGCCGTGCTAATTAGCTGGTTTCTGCGGAGCGGGGAGCTTGGTGGCAGGACATCTTATGAAAAATGCAGTTCAATGCGGATTTTCAATCTTCCCTCCAAGATTTGAAAATGTGGGTGTTGCTGTGCGTTCTTTGCCGGGTGTGTTCCAGCCCGTTATGGTATGCCGGCTGTTAGCTTCCTTACTAACGTTTAATAGCTACTTACAGTAGCTAACCGTTATTACAGCAAACTAGTTGTTTTACACTGAAAGTTCACGGATTTCCATGATTTCTCCGTAGTTTATGTGAAACTGTCAATGCATCTGGTGAACGAAACTTTAAGCACTTGGTAAACAAAAGCGAAACGGTTTAGAAACAGTTCTAAGCATGTAAGTTACGGTTTGACACGCACAAGAAAGTCCCTAAAAGTACAGACTATTGTCTCAGGGCGCCGTAGATATTTATTTCTATTTTTTAACGAATTGTACCACTGTCTGGCTACAAGCAGAAGTTAGCGTAGTAATTTTTCCTTGTTCACAAAATAAGTTGTTAGCTTATGTTTACATTGTAAGTCTCTGACTGCGGCTTTAGTTTAATTCTCCAGTTGACCCCTGGGTAAAAAACGATCATATCATATTCTGCGTTTAAAAGTAGTGAAAACACCCCGAAATCTACTTTTTCAGCACGAAATTTTATAACTTTTTCTGCAGTCACCCTAGAAGTTGAACACTGTCATATTTATATTTTAGAAAAGTGGTTCACCGCCACAGTACAAAGATTGTCTTATGTGTCTTTTTTAACCCTCCAGTTATGAAAACACATAATCAAAGTGCCACACCACTATTACAGCAACAATAAAAAAGTATCACCGTTGTGTTTTGGAGTAAAAACGTGTGGTGTGAACTGAAGACATGTACTCTCTGTGCTGTGAAGTGGGAAAACTGCTATTCATCAATTTATTGGCTCGTTGCTTCCACATGAAGAGCATTGATGTGGGGTTTGAAGTTCAGCGAAGAGGCTGTATTGTGTGGGGGTCGAGAGGGTGGGTTATTTTGGACCCTGCAGACATGGGGAGCAGTCGCAGTGAGGGACCACGGGCGGGTAAACACACTTTAGGGTTGTGCTGATCTGTCCTGCGTTGTGCTGATCACTGATCTGTCTTGGGTTGTGCTGATCGCTAATCTGTCCTGGCGTTGCACTGATCTGTCTTGGCGTTGTGCTGCTCGCTGATCTGTCCTGCATTGTGCTGATCGCTGATCTGTCCTGCCGTTGTGCTGATTGCTGATCTGTCTTGAGTTGTGCTGATCGCTGATCTGTCCTGGCGTTGTGCTGATCTGTCCTGGCGTTGTGCTGATCTGTCCTGCGTTGCGCTGATCTGCCCTGCATTGCGCTGCTTGCTGATCTGTCCTGGCGTTGCGCTGCTCGCTGATCTGTCCTGCCATTGTGCTGATTGCTGATCTGTCCTGGCGTTGCGCTGATCGCTGATCTGTCCTGCCATGGTGCTGATTGCTGATCTGTCCTGGCATGGTGCTGATCTGTCCTGGCGTTGTGCTGATTGCTGATCTGTCCTGGCATGGTGCTGATCTGTCCTGGCATTGTGCTGATCTGTCCTGGCATGGATGCTGATCTGTCCTGGCATTGTGTTGATCTGTCCTGGCGTTGTGCTGATCTGTCCTGGCGTTGTTCTGTGAGCAGGGAGCCCCTGGGCGCAGCCGGCCACTTCACCATCACCCCTCAGCGGCACTACCCCATTGCCCAGCCCGGCTGCTCGCCCATGGGGCTGCTGGCGCCCGCCCAGTGGCACAGCTACCGGAAGAAGAGCATCCTCACGCCGCGGAACAGCCCGCGTCTGCACAGCCCCGTCACCGTCAAGATCGCCCGGCCCGACCACAGCGCCACGCGCTCACCGTTGTAAGTCGGAGGGAGGCGGGGAAACGGTCACAATCTCCCGTCTTTCCGAGGTGTCTTAAGTCAAAGTGCCTCCTGACCTTTTCACGTTTTAGAATTAAAGAGTTAAATCTGATGCCTGTGCAACACAACCCCAAGCTTGACCGCCCTGTGGCCTCCTGGCTTTAAGCTCTATGGCATACGGAAAGATCGAGTTTGTAGCGATTCCCTGAAAATCATATTTTTGATTAACTTTTATTGCTATGTTTTGTGTACCCCAGTTTTGGAAATGGAAATAGCATGAATGTTTTCCTTGTTCTCTGAGGGCCCTGGCGGGTCAGTGCTTAATGCTAGCTTATTGTCTGTCCCGCAGCTTGAATCACCTGGGCTCCCCGCTGACCCCCCTGAGTGCAGGTTTGGGGTCGGGGGTGGGGGCCGCGGCCGACCCCTGCTCCAGGGAGACGGTTCTGAGCGTGCTCAAAGTGAGCCGCAAGCGCGAGGTGGAGGAGGATGAGGACCGGAGCTACATGGGCGCGCAGAAGAGCAAGAGGAGGTGAGGCTGCCCCCCGTGTGCCCGCCTCTGGGCCTCTGGGCCTCTGGGCCTCTGGGCCTCCTTTAATTCAGCAGCAATACACCAGTCCAGAGTGTTCCTGGTGTACTCCACACTGCAGAAAGTGTGTTTGATGTGAACACACTGGTCCTGAGTGCTGTTAGTGTGTGCTTCACACAGCTGTGCGGTTGATGTGCATGAGTCTCTCCTGGCTTTGCCGAAGCCTCTAAGCTCGTCCTCTCTGAAAGGTTCGGTTCTGTTTCGGGCAGCTGACTTTACTCAGGCTTCAGTGTGCAGCCTGAGGGGCAGATGACTGAAATGTATCTGTTTTGGTTGTGTTAATAAGCACCATTGTGCCCTTTTTCTTGTGTGCTGTGGGTCTGAGGGGAGTTTCCTCCATTGGTGTGTGTAATTAAGGCTTCCCCCTGAAAACGCTTAAGCTGGATCCGTCCCTCCTTCACCTGGGGCCTGTTTCAGGAAGCAGGGTTATGGAGTCAGCTGGATAACTGCGCTGAGTAAAACCCGGAAGAGCTCTTTTTACTCCAGTCCGTGTTCCAGGTTTGGGAGGGTTCCGGGTTTTACTTAGAGAGGTTATGCAGCTGAGCTTTGTAACCCTGCTTCCTGATACAGACCCCTGATGTACAGAGGTGAGAGCAGCACTGCAGAAACCTCACTATGGTCCTCAGCACTCATTGCAGATCAGTGGGGTGATGGGATGAAGGAAGACATGGAGGGAGGGGTGGAGGGAGGGAGGGATGGATGGATGGATGGAGGGAGGGGGAGGGATGGATGGATAGAGGGAGGGATGGGTGGAGGGAGGGAGGGGAAGGGATGGATAGAGGGAGGGAGGGATGGGTGGATGGAGGGGGAGGGATGGATAGAGGGATGGGTGGGTGGATGGAGGGGGGATGGATAGAGGGATGGGTGGGTGGATGGAGGGGTAGAGATTGATAGAGGGATGAGTGAGTGGATGGAGGGGGAGGGATTGATAGAGGGAGGGATGGGTGGGTGGATGAGGGGGAGGGATGGATAGTGGGATGGGTGGGTGGATGGAGGGAGAGGGATTGATAGAGGGAGGGAGGGGATGATGTCCCTGCGTGCTGAATGTATGGACATTAGTGCTGACATGATTGTGTAATACAGAGCAGTGTGTTTTAAATAAACTTTGTGCCCCCCCTCCCCTCACCCCCCAGACGCCACGGGAGCAGCGAGAGTTCCCAGTCTGCCTTCGAACCCCTGACCAACGGAACCCCGTCCCACCTGGTCCCCAAGTGAGTGTGTGTCTGTGTCTCTGTGTGTATGCGCATGTGCCTGTGTGTGTGTATGCGCGTGTGCCTGTACCTGTGTGTGTATGTGCATCTGTATGTGTGTGTTTGTGTCTGTGTATGTACGTGTGTCTGTGTGCGCATGCCTGTATTGTGTGTGTTTGTGTCTGTGTGTATGTGCGTGTGTCTGTGTATGCGCGTGTGCGCATGCGCGCATGCCTGTATGTGTGTATGTGCGTGTGCCTGTACCTGTGTGTGTCTGTGTCTGTATGTGCGTGTGCCTGTGTGTGTGCGCATGCCTGTATGTGTGTGTTTGTGTCTGTGTGTAACTGTGTGTGCCTGTGTGTATGCGCGTGTGCCTGTATGTGTGTGTGCGTGCACATGCCTGTGTGTTTGTGTGCACTTCTGTGTTGCCTATTTTATCAGCCCGCTGGTCCTCAGAGATCCACCTCTTCAGAAGTGAGCAGTTAGTACTGAAGTCAAAAGTGATTTTTAAAAAAGGGATTGTTCCTGATGTCAGGTGATCAGGTGGCAGTTAAATAATTGCTGTTTGCCTTAGAGAAAGTTGCAGAGGAAAGTATCTGTTAATTTGAGCTTGAACAGCTCTTGTGTCTAAAGCTGCTATAATTTTACAAACAGTTGCACTTGTGCTACTGTAGGGATTAGGGGTAATATGCGTGCAGAAACTGAACCTGGACGTCGTCGCTGTTGATGAACTGCAGTGTGCTGCGTTTGGAGGAAGGGTCCATCCTCCTCCTCACCCTCGCTCTCTCGTTCGTTCTTCTTCTCCTCAGGCCAGGGAGGATGAAGCGAGGGATAAACACGTTAGCGGTGGAGGAGTCCCAGACGAAGAGATCCCGCACCTCCTCCGTCAGCTCTCTGGGGTCGGCCCGGACCCCCGGGGGGGTCCCCGGCGGAATCCGGAACCCCATCTACAGCTCGTACAGCTCCTCACAGGGCACAGCTCAGGTACTCAACCCCCGACTCGGTATCAAACCCCATCTACAGCTCGTACAGCTCCTCACAGGGCACAGCTCAGGTACTCAACCCCCGGCCCGGTATCAAACCCCATCTACAGCTCGTACAGCTCCTCACAGGGCACAGCTCAGGTACTCAACCCCCGGCCCGGTATCAAACCCCATCTACAGCTCGTACAGCTCCTCACAGGGCACAGCTCAGGTACTCAACCCCCGGCCCGGTATCAAACCCCATCTACAGCTCGTACAGCTCCTCACAGGGCACAGCTCAGGTACTCAACCCCCGGCCCGGTATCAAACCCCATCTACAGCTCGTACAGCTCCTCACAGGGCACAGCTCAGGTACTCAACCCCCGGCCCGGTATCAAACCCCATCTACAGCTCGTACAGCTCCTCACAGGGCACAGCCCAGGTACCCAACCCCCGGCCCGGTATCAAACCCCATCTACAGCTCGTACAGCTCCTCACAGGGCACAGCTCAGGTACTCAACCCCCGGCCTGGTATCAAACCCCATCTACAGCTCGTACAGCTCCTCACAGGGCACAGCTCAGGTACTCAACCCCCGGCCCGGTATCAAACCCCATCTACAGCTCGTACAGCTCCTCACAGGGCACAGCTCAGGTACTCAACCCCCGGCCCAGTATCAAACCCCATCTACAGCTCGTACAGCTCCTCACAGGGCACAGCTCAGGTACTCAACCCCCGGCCCGGTATCAAACCCCATCTACAGCTCGTACAGCTCCTCACAGGGCACAGCTCAGGTACTCAACCCCCGGCCCGGTATCAAACCCCATCTACAGCTCGTACAGCTCCTCACAGGGCACAGCTCAGGTACTCAACCCCCGACCCAGTATCAAACCCCATCTACAGCTCGTACAGCTCTTCACAGGGCACAGCTCAGGTACCCAACCCCCGACTCGGTATCAAACCCCATCTACAGCTCCTCACAGGGCAAAAAATATTTTAAGTTCGAAAACTATTCGAAAATCTTTTTTTTTTATTTTTAAAGTTCGAGCCTAAATTTGAGCATTCGAATATTGGATCCCATGTTTTGTAATTAACATGAATGTACAGGCTTAATTTCATGCGGCGAATCATGTTCATGCACGCAAAGTTCATTTCCTGTGCTACCGTTACTTCCTCTGTCAACAAAAAACGTTCTGCCCTGGATCCAGAGCAAGTGGATTGTATGGTTTTCCTTGCCAATAACCTCCGTGATCTACAGCTTGTACATCTCCTCACATGGTACAGCTCAAATACTCAACCCCATCCGCAGCACGTACAGCTCAGGTACTCAACCCCAACTAAGGTGCATACAGCTCAGGTACTCAACCCCCGGCTCAGCCCAAATCCCCATCTACAGCACGTAGAGCTTAGGTACTGAATCCCCAGCTGGGTACCAAACCCCATCCACAGTGTGTACTGCTCAGGTACTCAACCCTCGGTACCAAACCCCATCCACTCATGCAGTCACATTTATCTACCAGCTGACTTGACAGGCGGAATACAATGCAATTTCTCAACTCCCAAAGGACATTCAATACCGGTGAGCTGACTTGGTTTATCTGAAGTGCGCAAATTTACTCAGTTCAGTTTTATTTGTAAAGTGCTATTTGCAAAGTGGCGCTCTCTAAGCACTGTACAGCCACGCTGGTCCTGGACCCTCACGAGTGTGTGCGCGACCGTGTCCAGGAGGAACTCCCTGGAGGACAAACAGGAAGCAGCTTTGGGTGGATCCTACCTCCTGGGGCGGATCTCTCCAGGCAGGGACACGGGGAACTGTAATTAAACTGGTGCCGGGGTGTTGAGGGGTTTGGGTTCGAGCCGCAGGGAGAGGCGTGGTGCAGGAGTTTATGAAAAGTAGGGACTGTTCCTGTCGTCAGTTTGGGCAGGGACGGCTACCGGGGACGTGGAGGCGGGGCCAACAGGAGGCAGAGCAGCGTACAGAACGTAGCCCCTGAGCCTGTCCTAATGAGACCAGCGATGGGGACTGGGAGTCTGTAGGGGGTCTGTAATGGTGACCAGTCGTCCTCAGTGCTGGTCACCGGCAGAGCAGACTGTGCTCTGAAATGGCTGCTGGGTGGAGCCGGCTGCAGCGAAGCCCTCGCGTGAACCCGCAATTCCTCTGATAACGGTCGCGGGGAGGAATGGTTGCTAGGTAACCGAACCCCCCCAGATTGTTAAGGGATTGTGTGTGTGCAAATCTGGGTGTGACTGCACACGGCGCACGAGGAAGGTATTGTGTCAGAACAGCTGTTACAACGTCAGTCTCCGTATAACCGACTTCTTTAAAAAAAAGTGTAGAATCGGGCGGACATTTTGAACGGCAGGTGTGCTAATTGCTCGGAATAAGCACGGCCTCGTGGGATGTAAATGCGGTTGTGTTGTTATGTGCTCGTGATTATGTTAATTATTGTGTACCTGTAAGCCACTCTGGCTCAGGTCATATACCTGTAAATGCACTGAAGTCTGTGCTGGGATTCTGCACATTCTCAGGTGCTCTGATCATTACTATTGCGGAGTTGGGGGACCAGTTGTGTTTCTATTCGGTCAGTTTGGAAAAATAATTGACATTTGGTTCATTAGGTGAGAAAAGATCTTCATAGAACATTTTGTAATTTTTTCTCGGTTTTTAAGTGGAGCCAGCCCAGCCTGGAGTAATGTTTGATGCTGTTTGTCAATTAATCCTGGTAGGTTAGATGGCATCTCTGATTTAACCTGCCTGTCCATTCGTTCGTTTCTTTGTCCGGCAGAAGAAGCCGTCCACCCTCAGCCTGTCTCCCCTCTCCAGCCCTGGATCGTCTCGATCGCAGACCCCAGAGAGACCCCCAAAAAAGCCGAGGTAAGGTCCCGCCCGCTCCCCCCCCCTCCCCGCCCGGGGCCCCCTGGGGCCCCCTGTGGCGGGACGTCCCACAGGCCAGCTTGTCTGTGATGAGGATGAGGAGCTCATCCTGTTCTTGTGCTCTGACTCAGGGAGGAAGTGGCTCAGTCCTCCAGCACGGCGCCGGCCGCGAAGGCCCACGCCAAAGCAGCGGACCAGCCTGCCAGCGCGGGTAAGAGCCTGAGTCCAGACAGCCGCCATCTTACCACCGCTCGTTCACCACACCACCGAGTCTGGATGGCTTAAACCAGGCCTGGGCTCAGCTCCATTTCAGTTAACTCCACTCAGGAAATTAATGGACATTAATTGGGTTCAATTAATTGGGGGAGAAATGGCCGTCAGGTTCTCTCAGGTTTTTTCCAGTTAAGTGAATCTCCGTGTGTATTCTCAGTTGGTGGACATTGAATTGGAATTGACCCTAACCCTGGCTTAAACCTCTCTCTGCTCTGTAATGCTACCTGCAATTCTGGTCCTGAAGGGTTGGTGTGTATGCAGGTTTTTGTTTCCACCAGTTATTCTGGCTAAATGAGCTACTTAGCTATATACACCAACATTGGTTCATTCATAGATTAGATCACAGTGAAACATTTCATACAGGGACACAAAGTCTTTGGCTGTCATTCATGTGCTGATCAAGAAATGTAGCTAAAATATCAGATGGCATAAATGTTAGGGCTAATTAAGTAATTAAGGCCAGAAGTTGGCATGAAAACCACCTCTTGTGTTAGTGTGTGCACGTGTGTGTTGCTGTAGTTAAATGGTGCAGTAATGTCATGGCTGTAATGGTTTATGATTATCTTCAGGGAAGAACACCCCTACACCGACAGCACCAGTGGTCACTTCCCCATCAGGCTCTGGGGGCAGTGAGGGAAGGCGCAAGAGGAAGATTCCATTGGTGCCCAGCCGAAGGGGGGACAGCATCTCCCTGGTGAGTGGCATGGATTTGTGGAGTCCTGTAATTTGCTCTTATTCTGTCAGCAAGAGACAGGCAAGTGAGAAAAGCTCAATCTTTTTTAGAAGAATAGTTTGTTTCTTTGTTCTGGGCAAATGTGGGCTTAGGCTATAGAGCCATCCATCAATAAATTTTCTAACCGCTTAGTTGAGATCAGGGTCGTGGTGGCAACAGGGCAAGCAGAGCAGCCCAGACGTCCCTCTCCCCAGCAACTTCCTCCAACTCATCCCGGTGGGTCCCCAGGCGATCCCAAGCCAGATGGTAGCTATAATCGCTCCAGTGTGTCCTTGGTCTGCCCTTGGGTTTCCTCCCTGGTGGGCATGCCCAGAACACCTCCAGAGAGAGGCGCCCAGGAGGCATCCTAATCAGATGCCCAAACCACCTCAACTTACTGCTTTCAGTACAGAGGAGCAGCGGCTCTACTCTTGAGGTCCTCTCGGATGGCTGAGCTCCTCACCCTGTCGAGGAGACCCTATGGAGAAACCCTATTGCGATCTCACTCTCTCGGTCACTACCCATAGCTTGTGACCGTAGGTGAGAGTAGGGATGAAGATCGACTGTTAAATTGAGAGCTTTGGCATAGCTCCTCCTTCTTCATGACCTTCCAATGCAATGCTCGCATTACTGCGGCCACTGCACCTACACTACAGTCAATGTCTCAGTCCCTTTTCCCCTCACTTGTGAATAAGACCCCGAGATACTTGAACTCCTCCACCTGGGGTAGTTGCTCCCTCCTCACTTGTATGGGACAATCTTCATCCCAGAGAGGACCATAAGCACAAATTTGAAGGTGCTGATCCTCATCTTAACCGTATCACACTCGGCTGCCAACTAATGCAGTCCACATCAAAGGCATGATGAGGCCTAAGGGACGACGTCATCCTCAAACAGCAGAGACGCCACCCCAATGTTCTCAAACTGGACAGACTCCAAACCTCGGTTAAGCTTTGAGGTCTTGTCCATGATTACCAGGAGCAGAATGGGAGACGAGTCCAACACTTACTTTGAACAAGCTTGACTTGTTCAATGCCAAGAAGGCGATCACAACTCTTGCTCCGAGTGTACAGGGACCAAAAGGCTCGCAATAGCGCAACCCCAGCACTCTATTCTCCCGCAGCACCTTTCTCAAGATACCCTAAGGAACCCGGTCATGAGCCTTCTCCAAATCCACAAAATGCATGTAAACTAGATTAGCAAATTCCTGTGCCCCCTAAGATATCTGCAAGAGGATCGGTCTGCTGTCCCGTGGCCTGGATGAAACCCACATTGTTCCTCCTGAATCTGAGGTTTGACTATTTATTATTCAGAGCCTCCTTTTCAGCACCTTGGCATAGGCTTTCCCAGGGAGGCTGAGGAGTGTGATTCCCTGATAATTGGAACTCACCTTCCGGTCCGCTTTCTTAAAAATGGGGACCACCATCTCAGTCTGCCACTCCAAAGGAACTGTTCCCAATCTCCACACAAAATTGAGGAGCTGTGTCAGCCGTAAAATCCAGAACCTTCAACATTTCTGGATGGATCTCATCCACCCCTGGTTCTCTGCCACTGAGGACCTCTCTAACTACCACAGTGGTTCTTCTGCCTCAGAGATGGGCTTGGATCCCCCGGACTATTCCAGCTCACCATTCCGATAATATCCCTGCTTGAGTTTTACCGTCCTTGCCAAGAACAGCCTGGATGATGTCCCACTTTCCCTTCCTGAGATGCCGAATGGTTTTCCAGAACCACATTTAGGCCGACCAGAAGTCCTTCTCCAAGGTCTCTCAAAACTCCTCCTGTGTCCTTTTTAGCTTTTGCTACGGCTACTGCATGTGGCCTTTTTCCCCTGCCGGTACCTATCTGCTGAATCCAGAGTCCTCCGTGCCAGACAGACTCAAAAAAAAGTCTTCTTCAGCTTGACAGCACCCCTCACCACTGGAGTCCATGGGTTGCTGCCAGGACATGCACCAGCCAGCTTCTGACCACAACCTCTAGCTGCTGCTTCCACAATAGAGGTTTTTCAGAGAGTCTGAGTGGACTTTAGATGATTATCCAAACTTGCACTACTTCCAAAAAAAAAGTAAACTTCAGATTTTCTGCCATGTAAATTCCTTGTAAGTCTGCAGCTTTGTAGAGTACTGATTCCCAAACAGGTTTACGGGGACAGTATGGTCACCATACGACAGTTCAGTCATTAGTTGATGCCAAGTATGAATGGATTGTCTTTAACTGCCTTTTTTCCCCCTACATTCCAATATGGTTCTGTGGTGAGCACATTAAGCACATTAGCTGACTAATGTGTTGAGTTGATTAATGGGCCTGATTAATATGTAATATTGAATATGTAAATGGGAGTTTAATATGGTGTAATTGTTTTGCAGCCTCCAGCCCCAGAGCTGGGCTATACCATCACTGTGACAGACCTGGATTTGGAGAAGAAGGCAGCCCTGGAGCAAATTAAGAAGGCCCTGGAAGACCCAGGTCAGTGTGCCCGCTGACTTCCTTACATCACTTTTACGAGAACTTGGACGCTGCCATTTTTGTGGACTGTTTGCACATGAAGGGTCCTCCCCTAATCCTGTACCTGTGAAAGTTTAACTGCTCGCCTGTGGTGTGAAACTCAGCATCAGCTTTGCAAGAAAATGCAAAAAAAAATAGGCTTTCAAATAGGGCGAGAAAAAATACTATGCAGGCCAATAACTGCCTGTTTTCCCCATTTCAGAGCCGACTGATCCTGCCCCTGCCCCTGCCCCAGTGGTGCCCTCCTTCCCCGCAGTCCCCGCCACCAGCGTGGCTCCCTCCACCTCCGGAGGCCTGCTGCTGGGCTCCCTCACCTCCATCTCCACCTCCATCGCCCCCACCTCCACAGCTGCCTCCGGCGTGCCTGGCTCTGCCCCCCCCCCAGGGGCCGGGGCCAGTACCATAGCGGCTCCCACCTCCTCCACCTCCACTGCAGCTCCGGCCCCCACCTCCAGCCTGCCCAACCCCCTCCTGGAGTCTCACAGGAAGATGCACAACCCTTCGGCAGGTATGAGGTCCCCGCCCACTTGTATCACCTCACTCGGAAGGGACAGTGGCCATTGATTCTTTACACACACCAGGGGCTCTTTCCAATCGCTTTTTTTTTTTTACCTCCTTGTATCCTTTCCTCGGGTCCTTTCCTTGCTTCCTTCGCTCCAACCAACGGGGGATGCAAGGAAAAGGACGCGAGGCCAGAGGAATCGAGGAAACACGTTTTAGGCAAATGGAACACCCTTCAGTCACGCGTCAGTTTGAAGCCATGTCAATTACAGACGTGGCAGATGAGGCGAGGTGGATGCACAGGTTGATGATATATGTAACTCGGTTTGAAAAAAAATTCTTCCGCAAAGGATGCACCCGTGTTTCCTTGCTCAAGCATCCCTCAGGAGCCTCCTAGTTCCTTCAAGGAACATTTAACGGGTTGGACTGTCCATTAAGATGGCGAACCTCGATTGATTTCCAGGTCGGGTGACTACCAAGAAGACAAGGACAGATAAATTACGTGATTGGAATGAGCCTATAGATTCTGTGCTCCTGCGGTCCTTCTAGCCTCTCTGCTTCGGAACTCCTGGGGGTTCTGGGTTCTGTGTTTGTCTGCTTGCCTTGTGTAGATGCTGCAGTCTCTGAGTGTTCCTCTGCTCTTTTGTCCTCAGGCCCTGCTGCAGATGGGACGGCATTGACAGGCCTTTCGGCCCCAACACCCTCGCTGTTGAGTTCCGGAGGGGTGAAGGTGGAGCCTAGTCTGACTCCAGCACAACCTAGCCTCAATCTGGCACAGCCTAGCCTGACTCCAGCACAGCCTAGCCTGACTCTGGCTCAGCCTATCCTCAATCTGGCACAGCCCAGTACGACTCCAGCACAGCCTAGCCTCAATCTGGCACAGCCTAGCCTCAATCCGACACAGCCTAGCGTGACTCTGGCACAGCCTAGCCTCAATCCGACACAGCCTAGCGCGACTCTGGCACAGCCTAGCCTCAATCCAGCGCAGTCGTCCTCAGCTGTGGCCCCTACCATCCAGCTCCCCAGCTCGATGTCCAGCTCCGCATTCAGCCAGGTCATACCCCAGCCTGCACAGTCCTCCACCACCTTCAGCCTGGCCAGCGTGGTGAAGCCCCCCTCCTCTTCCTCGTCGGCCACTGCCGCCACGGTAACCACGAGCGGTGCCGTTAATCCCCTCGCCTCGTGTTTCAAGCCTATCTTTGGGCCGGTGGCAGGAACAGCGCCCCCTAGCGCCACCTCTGCCAGCTCATCAGCCCCGCCCCACTTTAAGCCCATTTTTGGGCAGCCTCAGACCACCCCGGCCGCCCCCGCCTCGTCCGAGAGCGGCTCTGTGTTCGGCCAGCTCTCTGGCAGCACCACCGCTGATCCCGCCGTACAGGCGCCCGCCAAGTCGCTGTTCGGGAGCTGGAGCGCGACCCCCGGGACCAGCGCGGCCCCCACCACCAACGGGAGCTCCTTCCAGTTCGGCGCCACACCCGCCACTACATCAGCCCCTGCCCTCAACCCCACCTCCACCGCCGCCCCTGCCCCCGCACCATTTCAGTTTGGGGCGGCCACGGCAACCACGGCAGCCCCTCCCGCCACCCAGGCGAGTTTCAGCTTCGGCACCCCCAGCACCCAGGCCCCCACAGGGCCCTTCGGCGGGTTCAGCACGGCCACCTCCACGGCAACAGGCCCCGCCCCCGCGAGCCAGCCGGGGTTCTCCTTTGGGAAGCCCGCCTTTGACGGACCCGCTGCCTTCCCCTCCGCCCCCCAGGCGGTGGCGGCCAAGCCTTTTGCTTTTGGGTCGAGTGGGGGTGGGGCAGGGGCAACGCCCTTCAGCTTCGGGGGGGCCGCCACTACGTCCGCCCCTCCATCCTTCGGGACCCCCAGCCAGCCGGCGTTCGGCGGAGGCACGTCAGGGTTCGCGTTCGGGACCACCACGGCTCCCTCCACCGCCCCCACCTTCGGCTCCAGCACCCAGACCTCCGCCCCTCTCCCCGCCCCAGCGCCCACCTTCTCATTCGGGAATGCAGCGACCGCACAGCCCAACGCCCCCGCCCCCTCCCAGGCCACGCCCCTACAGCCCGCCTCCGGGGGCTTCAACTTCGGGACGGCGGTGGCGGGCGGCACGTTTGGCACCCCGACCCCCGCCCATCCCTCCGGCCTCACCCAAAACTTCTCCTTTGGGGGAGCCAACAACGCAACGGACAGCAAGCCCGCCTTCGGTGAGTCAGTCAGTCAATATCTCAGTCAGTCTTATCCACTCACTCACTCTCAGTCAGTAAGTGCTGTTTAGGGTCCTGCAGAGGTCCCAATTTTGCTTTGCAGGCAGGTTATCAATAATCCAAGTACAATTAACCATATGCATCAATACAAACATGCATATTTTGTCATGAAAAGATGACTGCTACCAGGGGGCAGAGTGCCCTGCTTGTAACATTCCAAGGTTCTGGGTCAAATTTTGGCATGAGTTCATCACGTTTATCTCTCTTGTAGGAAGAGCTTGTGTTGAGAAGAGCAGACTTTTGATGCAGATTGAATGCAGCACCACTGTGTCAGCCTCAGTCAATCACAGTCTTACTAACTCTCATCCCTGCTGACTCTATCCATCCCTGCTGGCTCTATCCATCCCTGCTGGCTCTATCCATCACTGCTGACTCTATCCATCCCTGCCGAATCTATCCATCCCTGCTAACTATCCATCCCTGCTAACTCTATCTATCCCTGCTGGCTCTATCCATCCCTGCTGGCTCTATCCATCCCTGCCGAATCTATCCATCCCCGCTAACTATCCATCCTCGCTAACTCTATCTATCCCTGCTGGCTCTATCCATCACTGCTGACTCTATCCATCCCTGCTGACTCTATCCATCCCTGCCGAATCTATCCATCCCCGCTAACTATCCATCCTCGCTAATTCTATCTATCCCTGCTGGCTTTATCCATCACTGCTGACTCTATCCATCCCTGCCGAATCTATCCATCCCCGCTAACTATCCATCCTCGCTAATTCTATCTATCACTGCTGACTCTATCCATCCCTGCTGACTCTATTCATCACTGCTGACTATCCATCCCTGCTGACTATCCATCCCCGCTGATTCTATCCATCCCAGCTGCTGTATAATCTCATTGCACTGTTATCCCCGTCTCTCCAGAGCAGAGACTCTCATGGATGGAAGATCGCTTGTCTGATGATCTTCTCTCTTTTTCTGAATCGTACACGGGGCGTATTTCACCTTATGTCTTTAGCTTGGTCACCGCTCAGCAACTGCCGTAGTTGCTTGTTCAAACCCCTAGCCTCCGGGGGTCGCTGTTCTACTCAAACTGAAGCGATAGGGTGCAGGGTGTCTCTGGTTTGGGGTGAAGTGGGACGTGGGGGTTTTTGGGGCTCACTGTCTGTCTCCCCCACAGGGACGTCCACCCCCGCTTTCGGCCAGAGCACCACAGCCCCCGTCCCCTTCGGAAGCCCCGGCTTCGCACCCTCACCGTTTGGTAAGTGACTGCCAGCATTCTATTGGACAGTGTCTCTGCATCAGCTGACCTGTCTGAATGAGCTGTGATTCTATTGGATGCCATTTCTGCGCCAGCTGAGTGTTTTTCATGGTCAGGGTTCATTCCATTTCAACCTAGTCAATACAGGAAAGGAAATCCATTCGCCAATGCTGGTGACTGAAGGCAGTGGAGTTCTGGAACACTGACTTGGAATTTAGAGAAAAAAAAAAAGACATTCCAAAAAGAAAGCTACTCTTGGTTGGGTTGTGGTCGGTCGTGGTGTCTCCTGTGTATTTGATGTGACTCCCTCGCGGTCGTGTGGCTCATGCGCTGTGATGGCTTCTCCACCAGGGGGCTCCCCCGCTCCAGCCTTCTCCATCGGCTCCGGGTCCAAGCCCAGCGGGGCCCGGCAGAGGCTCCAGGCCCGGCGGCAGCACACCCGGAAGAAGTAGCCGTCGCTGGGGAGGAGAGAGCCGCGTCCTGCCCCGGGCGGGGCGTGGAGGCCCGGTCCAAACCTGGAGAAGAGGCGGGTCGAGCCCAACTGCTGCTGAGGACCCCTCGCCCGTACCGACCCCTCGCCCCACCCGGCCCCCGCCTCCTCCGTGGGTCTGGCTCTGCTCTCAGTCGCCAGGGAACAGGGAGAGGAGGGGGCTTCAGGCTACAACAGTATAAGGCTACTTGAACAAAAAAAACTACTTCAAACCTGGAGTCAAAACTCTGTACAAATCTAACCCCGCCCCCTGTCCCGCCCCCTGCCCTGGCTCCGCCCCCCCTCTCCCCTCCTGCTTCATTATGTCCACCGAACCATCACAGCACTGCTCTTTCATCCTCCTTCAGGTACAGGCTGTCCTTCCCAGCACCGCTCCTCCACCTGCACACGCACTATTACACGCTCAGTGCTTACCACAGCTGTATTTCTGTAGGGGGGGGGGGATTACCTCACTGGCTGTGTGGATGTGAGGATAGTGTTGCGTAAATTCTGGGATGAGTCTTGTCTGGTTTTCTGTACGATGCAGATTAGTGTTTCCAGGGTTTCGCTGTGGAGGAGGTCGTTGGAGCAGTTTGTTTTCTGCACAGGCAGCCGCTGGTGGGTCGTTGCTGTTCACTAGTTGGTATTTTTTGGTCGTGGCTTTGCGGAGAAGATCAGGAATAGGAACATTACAGGAGTAAGGAAAGCATTTGCACTCGGTGTATAATTCATGCATCACTCACCTAATGGGAATGTTAGTTTTCACGTTTATAAATCTGTCGATTTTTGTGTAAATAATGCAAGCGATGTCACAAGCCTAAATCTGGAGTGATACTTTCAGCAGATAGTTTCCATTAAATACTCTGTTTTCCAAAGAATAGCAGACTCTGTGTGCTTACTTGGGGGGGATGTTTTCATGTTTTATTTTTGAAAGGTAATTACACATTTTGACCCATGTTCTCTGAAGGCAAACGGACGGCATGTTGGTGGAGTGAAGTGTTAGATTATGAGTTTGTGGATGGTGTGGTAGTTAAGTGGTGCAGTTTTTAGCATTAGAGATTTGTGCTGTAGTTAGCATTGCAAGGACTCTGTACAGCTCTGGTAAGCCTTTACACCCCAGGCGCTGTTCCTGACCCCCTCTCTGTCGCCCCCTGCTGGAAGCAGATGGGAACAAAAAAAAAACTTTTTCTAACCATGAAAATGAAAGATGCCCACCACCCCCCCCCCCAAGCTTTTATGCAGATCCCTTTGAGTCGCAGTGAGAGGCCTGGGGAGCACAGTGTTCAGCGCTCATTCAGAACCCGTAAGACGTGAGCGCAGCCTGGGGCTCCAGCCCAGACTCAGACATCCTGTCCGTACTGCACAGAGACAGCACGATCGGGACGAGCCCAGGGCTCAAGAGTTAAAACGCCCCCCCCCCCCCCCACACACACCCACACACACACACTCACACATAGCCCCCCCCCCCACACGCGCACACACACACATACACACACCCCCATAGACACACACACACACACACACACACACACACACACACACACACACACCCACACATGCACTCAGACACTCACATAAACACTCACACACAGCCCCCCCCACACACAGTCCCCCCCCATACACGCACGCACGCATACACACACACACACACTCAGACACACACTCACATACACACTCACACATAGCCCCCCCCCCACACACAGTCCCCCCCCATACACGCACGCACGCACGCACACACACACACACACTCAGACACACACTCACATACACTCACACATAGCCCCCCCCCACACACACAGTCCCCCCCCATACACGCACGCATGCATACACACACACACTCAGACACACACTCACATACACACTCACACATAGCCCCCCCCCACACACACAGTCCCCCCCCATGCACGCACGCATACACACACACACTCAGACACACACTCACATACACACTCACACATAGCCCCCCACACACACAGTCCCCCCCCATATATGCACGCACGCACACACACAGCCTCCTCCCTGCCCTCTCCAGTCCCGCTATGAGCTGCTTCTGTTTTCTACCTCTTTCTGTCCCAGCTTCCCCCTGCTGCTAAAGTGTGTGCAACTGCTAACGGCTTCCCCTTGCCGCTAAATTGTGTGCAACCGCTAACGGCTTCCCCCTGCCGCTAAAGTGTGTGCAACCGCTAACTGCTTCCCCCCCATCCACTTTGCTAGCCCCCGTAGATTTTTGCAAGCGTTTAGCATCTTCTGCTCAGTGCTGCCACCCTCTGGACAGTAGCGTGCACTGCACTGGACTGAGCACTGTTGCCCCGGACAGTAGTAACGAAGGCAACTCTGTCACAGTCCCATCATATGTACTCATTCTCTGAGTTTTCTCACTGCTTGTCCCCCTAATCGAGTACTACTCTATACGAAAGTGATGTTTGATTTTGTTCTATTTTTTTTTTCTTCATTTTGTTGTTTGTTCGTTTGTGTGCCTCAGAGAGTCCGGTTTGGAGGAAATGGTGTGATGAATGGCGGCACGTTGGTAGTGCCGGACATGTGGATCTCCTGCCAGGGGGCGGGGTTTCAGGGGCGGGGCGGGCGGGGTGTGGCAATCCTGGGTGGAGATGAATCCAACTTGAGTGAATTTTTAATTTGTACTTTGGTTAAGTCCAAGGTTTTTTTTTTTGTTTTGTTTTTTTTTTACTATTTAATGTTAAAACTTCTTAAAGAATGTTTTTTGGGTGCATGAATAAATTTGATTCTGCAGCTACTGAGTTAAACGACTCAAGACTGGTCACAAGCTGGAGTGGGGGAGTGGAGGGGGGGGAGGACAGTTTGTAAAATAAACAGTATTTCCTTTTAGTGAGAAATTTTAACTTTTTATTTACTGACATGTAGTAGAATGACTTGGAGTTGATATTAGATATGCTGTTTTTGTACATACTCTTACGGATAATAAGTGTTGTTGGTGTTAATGTCTGTGGTTAAAATGTGCTCCAGCTTGTGTTTCTGTGGCTGGGTTGAGTAGCTGACTGGACTGTGTGAGTGAGCTAGGGGGTGATTGGCTAAATGCAGGCAACAGATATTCAAATTATTTAAATGAGCTGAAAAATCACAGCTATATTTTTGTATTAAAGCAGTTTGCTATTTTGAATTCCTTCAAGCTTGGCTCACTGAGGCAAATATGTTTACAAAAAAGATAGCTTTGTTTTTTATTGTTTGTTTTTTTGTTTTATCTTTTCCAGAATGATTGTTCGTTTTTGGAATTTTCTTTACTTAGCTGCAGAAGGTGAAATAAAGAAGGAAAAATGTCTGGCTGGTAGATGTTGCTGCTTTTAATGTGGATGAGTTCTGGGTCTGTAGTTTTCATATTACTGCAGCCAGGTCTGTCTGGCTAGAGAGGGGCGTGGCCTTCCTCAGCTGTGTGCTCTGATTGGTTGGCCTTTCTTGGGGAGTGTTGAAGCCACGCCTCTCACGTGTGACTGCTTTATGTGTCAACCGTGCTGCACTCAAATGGACAGCCGGCGGTGTCCAAAGCAGTGTGGAAACGCATCGCCATGGAAATGACTGATTTGGATATGGGAGGGGTCTGAGCTTGGGAGTTCAAAGGTCATCTGTGTCTGCAGAGCGCTCGTTTGCTTGTTCATGCTGACCAGTTCGCAACCTTCAACAACCTGGCATGCAACACGGCTGTTTCAGATTATACAATTGTGTGCGCACGTTAGCCATGCATTTTACTCTTTCGCTCGGGAAACTGGACTCCGCACGCACGCATGCAGTCACCGCCCAGAGCCAGAGCTGACCACAGGAGCTGGAGAAATGAGCCCAACCTCTTCAATTAGCTTTGTGGTTTTTATTACAGTATATCCAGTGGAAATTCCCAGGATTCCCCAGATCGCGTTGTCCTGGCGCACAGCGTTGCGGATTTCTCAGTGAGGGAGGCGTTGGCTGGGGATGGATGGCAGGAGCCAAAATGCCACCTGACATCTGTAGCTTGATCATCACATTTATTTCCCCTCAAACGAGCCATTACAGACAGGAAATTTCAAATGTATTTAAGTATGAAAACTGGATGCTTTTGTCGTTGATGTATGTTCTGTTTTTCCCCATACTGATGTCTCTGGGGTGGTCATGCCAAACTGCTTCTGCTTTTCATGGTTTTGGAACTTTGGATGGTAGATCACAAAGGCCTCTACTCCACCAGAGTCCCTTGTGGGAGAAAAACAAACAGTTTGACTGTGGAAGGCTGTTTATAAATGAGTACTAGAGTGTTGGAAGTATAGACTGGTGTGTGTGTGACAGTGAGAGAGAAAACAGACTGATTTAGGGACCAGGCTTCTGTTCTGTGTCACTTAAAATGAATGAAGCAACTCCGATTGTTTTTAAATTTTTACAGAAATACAGACCCACTGAATGCCGTTTTAACTCTTTTGACTAGGGATGTGGTGGAGTCCGAGACGACTGATCTGTGTGTGCGAGTGAGTGAGTGAGCGTGCGTGTGTGTCTACGCTGGTGCGTTTCCACGGCTGATCGTTCCCCTGCTGGACTCTGGGAAAGTGTGAGTGTCCGGACTGGAGCAGTGTGTAATGTAACGCGTGCTGTCCTCCCTCTGTTCACACCAGTGTCTGGAGTTTAAATGGGTTTCAATAAAAACGTCACCATTACACCTCCTGGCCTGCTCTGCTTGGAAAGATCAGCCATGTCGTCCTCAGCTTTGGGTTCTGTTTTTCTTTTTTTTGTTCTTCCTCTTCCTCTTGGTCGTCAGGTTCTCTGGCTGCGTCTCCATGGCGCCGGGGTCCCGTACCTCGTTGTCACCGGTGACTTGGGGTTTGGCACTGATTGGAGGGCTAAGAAGGACAATGACCAATCACGTTACAGGTTACCTGGCCTCACCTGTCGGGCTCATAATCTTATGGTAATGTGAGAAGTACTATTTTCTTGTTACTCAGCACTTAACCAAATTGATAATTTAATGACCAATTTGATTACATGGTTAACTCACCTAATTGGATTTACAGGGTCTGAATTGGCTTCTGATTTTAGGAAAGTATAAATAAGCAGCCTCTCCCTGTTTGTGTGGGACCAGCACTGGGCACCTCAGCTGGGTAGTCTGACAGTGACTCACCTGATTGGCAAAGGCGTTTCCGGAACCTTCTCCTCTTCCTCCTCCTCCTCCCCCTCGGGACGGCGCTCCAGGACGGCCACGAAGAAGCCATGGGTGAGAGTGGTGCCCGGGCTGGCCCGCAGGCACTGGGGCAGGGGGGGCAGCCCCCGCTCGGGCCAGCCTGGCAGGAGGGGAACCAGCCTGTGCGGGAGGGGGGACAGAGGAGCCGAGGTCAGACACGGGAGTGGCCATTTGCAGCGCCTCCTACTCCTACCACATTTATAACTTCAATGACTTTTCAGTGACAGTCTTAAATGTTAAAAATAAATGTAATGTAATGTTACGCTCATGATGTGGGACTTTGCAACACCAAGCTGCTGAGCCAGAAATGAGGATGTGTTTCTCTCACGACATAGCGAGACCTGATCTTAGCGTTTCATATCTCAGCAGGAGTGGCGTCCCCCTGCCACCCCCCCCCCCCCCACGCTGAGTAACCTGTAGCCATGGTTGTGCTCCCCCCCCCCATGCTGAGTAACCTGTAGCCCTGGTTGTGCCCCCCCCATGCTGAGTAACCTGTAGCCCTGGTTGTGCCCCCCCCACGCTGAGTTACCTGTAGCCCGGGTTGTGCCCCCCCCCCACCCCCACCCCCACGCTGAGTTACCTGTAGCCCTGGTTGTGCCCCCCCCCCCCCCCCCCCCCCCCCCCCACGCTGAGTAACCTGTAGCCCTGGTTGTGCCCCCCCCCCACGCTGAGTAACCTGTAGCCCTGGTTGTGCCCCCCCCCCCCACGCTGAGTAACCTGTAGCCCTGGTTGTGCTGCAGGCGCACTCTGAGTTACCTGTAGCCCTGGTGGTGCCCCCCCCCCAGGCTGAGTTACCTGTAGCCCCGGTTGTGCTGCAGGCAGGCAGACACCACCTCCTCGTTCTCCTGCGTGTGTATGGAGCAGGTGGAGTAGACCAGGCGACGGAGGGAGGGGAAGCGGAGGGCGTGGTTTAGGCAGCGCAGCTGGAACGCCGCCAGGGCCTGCAGACGCCCCGCCCCCTCCTGGGGCTCCGAGCAGCCGTCCCGCAGACACACCATCCCTGAGGTGCGCGCAGACACACACACACTATCACTATCACTGAGGAGTGAGCACGCACGCGCACACTAACACACACACTATCACTGACCATCCCTGAGGAGCGCGCTCACACACACACACACACGCAATCACTGAGGAGTGTGAACGCGTGCGTGCACACACACCCCCTTTCACTGAGCGGCACACACACACAGAGCACTCTCACACACACCCAAGCTTCACACACATTACCATTTAAGCCCGAGCCCTAAAGGTCCTGTGCCCTACCTGAGCCGCTGCAGGACGGGTCCAGCAGGATGTACTCCACCCTGCTGTACTCTGGGCTCTCTGGGTCCACCTTCAGGAAGTCCTGATTGGCCAGCTGCTGACATGTGACACCGGCCCGCAGCAGAAGAGTGCTCATGGTGGACAGGCGTTTCGCATCCAGGTCAAACGCAAACAGCTTCCTGTTTAGTAGGACGAGGGGGAGGGGGAGGGGGAGGGGGGGGGGGGTCAGCTCACTGACAAGCAGCTGAGAGGTGTGGGGGGTACAGGGATCCCCAAACCGTAGTGTCTGTCTGTTTTCTCGTTTCAGCATTTAAATGCTTAAGTCTGTTACACTCCAGGCCTCCATGACCAGACTTCGATCCCTGAGCTGAAGAGTTTAAATATTTCGAACAAGCATTTGACCCAGCTTCACACTGAAAGTGACCTGGAAACGGCCGCAGTCCGTACCCCTTGTTGCGCATGATGGCGGCCAGGTGGCTGGTCTTGTTGCCAGGGGCGGCGCAGGCGTCCAAAACCTGTGCCCCTGCAGGGGGGTTCAGGAGGTACGCAGGGAGACAGCTGGCCTGCAGGGACACAAGAAGTGAAGAAAGGGCTAAAGTATTTTGAATTAAAATGGCTGACGCAGGTCCACGGCCACTGAAGCACATTCATTTTGGGGCTGCGTACAGATTCGCACCTTGTCTTGCAGGATGATGTGTCCGGCTTGGTACAGGAAGTGATCGTGGAAGTCCGTTTTGGGAGGGAACACAAGGAGATCGGGGAGGTGCAGGTCCAAGATGAACGTTTTCCCAGACAAGGTCTGCAGATCTTCCATCCTGCGGAACCAACAACACAGCAGCCGTTGCTACACAGGTAAACCCGGTCATACATCTTAAAATGACAGTTAAGTATAAAATTGGCACACCAATAGCATGTACTGCCGACTGTGTCCCAAGGTGGAATTTGAATATGAGACGACAGACATTAAATGCTCACCTGCCAGCCTGCCCATGATAGGAGAATCCTTCTCTCTTCAGATAGTCGATGACATCTTCCACAGTGGTCTTCAGTGTGTTCACACGCACGTATCGTGGCAACTGATTGCCTGTGGAATAGACAGAAACAGACCCGTTCAAATTATGCATCCTTACCCGATGATATATCTACAGTTATCCTGTGGACTTTTACGATCTTTTGAATCTGCAGAGGTAGTGGCGTTGCGGATGTGACAGCGGGAGCGGCTTACCCTCGATCTGACCGCTGCTCGTGGGCAGCAGGTCCTGGTTGCGGCTGACCTTTTTCTTGATCTTCATGCGGGCTAGTTCGGACTGCAGCCGCGAGCGATGCTTCATCATCATCGCTTTCCAGCTCCCGCCGCACTTCAGTCCCTGCCCAATCAGCAGGTCGTACACCAGAACCTGGGAACGGACCGATGCAAAAACAGCTGTTTACGCACGCACTGCAGTGACAACTCAAATGTATTTTTTACTTGAAGCATACTGGAGTATATCCAATGTTTGATAAAGGTACGAATAAGTCTTAAAGTTACTTTGGCCAAGTTCATTCTGAGTTTGGTGTCCTTGAGCAGTTTGGTCGCCGTGATGATGTCTTGAAGCACGGAGGAGAATTTCTGCGCCTCACAGACCAAGGCAAAAAGCTGCTTGATGTTCTGCGACGAAAACATATCAAAACTTACAGTTACGTTGGTTAATAGCTACAGTCTCCCGAAAGTACGTTAACGGCAGAGTGGAATTAGTTATTTTGCTATGTATTAAAGGCATTTGGATTTGAGATAAATATGACTCAAAAGTACAGACAATCAGTTTTTATTTCCTGGTGTTTACACGTGTATATGTTTTTCTGTTGAGTCCTCCTATTTAACATCACATCACACTTGGCGCTCCTTTGATTTTACATGTTTATGTTCAGGAAGCGCAATGAGTGCTCAGATCATCATAGCCGTTTTTACAGTAAACTCCGATCCCGTTCTCGTGTTTATAGTCGTTTTAATTATCTTGAACAAACATCTCTAGCAAGCTGTGAGTATGCATCAAAACGAGCACTGCCTCACCTGAAATTTACTGTCGTACACCAAGGTCTTAACAGCTCCCTCCTTGCGCTCCACTTTGTCCAGTATCTCAGCCGCTTTTAAATATAACGCCATGGTGCATTACCTAGATGTACGTCTACGTCTAGATTCAGTCTTGAAGTGTAATGCTATTGCTGGCAACCCAAAGAAACTACTAACGCATGGCATGCCAGCATCTATTAAATCACTTTACGGACTGCTGCAAACATAACTTCATTTACGACACATCGGTTAACGTTGGCAGTGTATCATATGAATCGGTATGATATACTAAGGTCTCGCCGCGCGATTACCGACCCACCGAAAAATAGTAACATGAATATCTCACGTGAAATAACTTCCGTTCGATGTCATTTGTTTGTTGGGTTAATGATTTATCGATATTCTCCAACTAATGAGTTGTAAAGAAGATTGAAAAGAACACACAACCTTTATCAAACGTGCAACTAAGTCTTCTGCGGTCAGCGTTTTTTTAAAGCCCTTTCCTAGGTTTGACAGTGGATGGAGGGTTTTCATAGGGAAACGATCTATTGTGATTTGGAAGGTGCAGAATTGGACATTCCTGAATAGTATAGCCAGGCACAGTGTAGCGTAAATGTGCTTATATAACCTATATGGGTAAACATCTTTAGACACAGTAAGCCTGTATTTAATGTAAAATATGTGCCTGTTAACAATTCTACAATTCCAAATTAAGTCAATTCTACAGTTCCCAATACGGAGAATGATTTGATTTCCATCGTAAGCTCATTGTTATTGTGCTTAAAAAAATTAACAAGTTTGTGAATTGAACTCAAGCCATTACTTGAATAATGTGTTAATTGCTGTGTAGACGACCATGGCATACATAAGAATTTGGAGTTTTATTTAGTAGAACAAAATATCATGTGCTGAAAAGAAGTTGATGAAATTATATCGAAAATATCAATTGTCCTGAAATAATACATGTGAAAAATACCCAACCTGACTGCTTATAACATTGACTGAACAGCATTGAAATCATCGGATATAAATACGGGGCGTTCTCTCGGGCAGGAAAAAAAAGTGTCGCGAGATTATGAGTACAAATATTGTGACCGATTCGGGGAAGGAGCCGGAAAAGAAGGCGAGAAAGAAGTATTGAAAGTTACTACCAAGGTTCAAAATGTCTGGACGCTCAGTTCGAGCGGAGACTCGCAGCCGCGCTAAAGATGACATCAAGAAAGTCATGGCCGCCATCGAGAGGGTTCGTAGATGGTAAGTGAAAACTGGTATATAATTTGTTTAAGAGGTATCTAATCTGAACATTTCTGAAACATAAACTTTCGTGTGGCAGTGGTATTGCGAATACAGAATGACACTAGATCTAGCCAATAGTGAAAAGGTTCAGCTGGTCGTCCAATCAACCGGTGGTTTGTTGGTAAGAGGGTGTACCTAAAAAACGACTGTGAAAGGCTGATTAAAAGGTTTCCCGTAGCAAAGGCGTGTCCATCTGTCAATTGTTGTGCAACTAACTACTACCGAAAATATTTCTCTGACATTATGGCGATGAACTTTAGAGGCTCATTAACTATTCACTATATCGTGATCACCGGTTACCACAACTTTCACTGAGACAATTGGCAACAAATAACACTGGAAGATAGCTTAACGGTCGAAAATATTGTTCATCTTTACTTGCTTAGTATTATACTATTGCTCATGGATAGGGTAGCGCTGTCGGATTAAAAACACAGGAAGCTAATTACTACCAGTCCTTAATCTTTTGTACACATTAACTGTTGCAGCCAGCTGCACTTCTCTATCCTATATATGTGTTGTCCCATAACAGTGAGCTATAATTTATGCAATTGAGCAGGGATGGTTTCAAAAATATGATGTCCCACGGACGATCCTTGGAAGCTTGTGACCTTTGGCAGTTACCCCAGGAAGAAAACATTTTCTTTGTTCACAGGGAGAAGAAATGGGTGACTGTAGGAGACACATCTTTGCGGATATTTAAGTGGGTGCCAGTGGTGGACAGCAAAGAGGTAGGACATATGTCATTATAGTGGACAGTCTGCAGGTGACGTTGGACTACATACATTTTGATTATGTTTTTCATACACAATCACAGTTCAGAAGCACTGGAGTAGATGTGTTGATTAATCTATAACACAATAAACACAATAACTTGCTATCAGTGCCCAACAAAAATTGATTGGGGAAAATGTTTGTGATCAACAAATGTGACATTAAGCAGATCTCAGTGAGATCTCAGGAGGTTCATGCTCTCTGTTCCCCTGCTTCTTTTTCATCCACAGAAAGACAGGAGCAAGGTTGGTGTGGGAGGAGCGAGAGAGCTGAAGAACTTCTCCGCGAACAAGGTCTCGGAAAAAGCTCGCTCGGTCCTGCTGGACTTTCAGGGTAGGAAAACGCCTCCATTTAACGCCTCACGAGGGAGTGGTGCTAATGAGATTAATGATCAGGTGGACTGAGTGAAAACGAGGATTCTGTTACTCCACATTTACATTCACACATTGAGCAGATGCCTCTATTCAGAGTGGCCTGTGAAGCCTATGTGAGATTAGATTCTTCATTGTCCTATCAGGGGAAATTCGACAGCACACTCCATACAGTGCACACGCCTCAATACAATGCAACAGCACAATATTAACATAAATAAATAGTAAGACATAAATAAATACAGGTATACATCTGTAATTCACAGATTGTTCAGTGGGTTCACAAACGCACACCGGATATACAACAGGGAAAAACACATGACATTACAAATTATTCCATTCAGTGGCACAAAGGGAATAAACCTCCTTTTGAAGCAAAATTTATTTCACATTATGTTTAATATTTATATATTTTTTAAACATACAGTCCATTTATACTGTTGGATATTTTACTGAAGAAATTCAGGCCAAGTAACTTGCTCAAGGATAAAGAAGCCATGTCTGACCTGGGAATTGAACCCGCAATCTCTGAGTGACAAGCACACAGTTCCCTAACCACTGCACTTACAAGCACACAGTATCCTAACCACTGCACTAACAAGCACACAGTATCCTAACCTTTGCAGTACACTACATTGTCACCCTGCCTCATTGCTGTTGTTTTGCTCCAGATGAGAACAGCAACCAGAGCTCCCTGTCGGACGCCTACCAGCCCAAAGTGGACAGCAGCAGCAGCTCCAGCCCCCAGCCCAGCGAGCCCGTCAGCCCCGCCCACATCTCCGACTTCCGAACCGACGACTCCCAGCCCCCCACCCTGGGGCAGGAGAGCTTAGCGGGTAAGGGCGCTGCACAGCGCCAGGGCTCGAAATCATAAAACCAGACGAGATAAGAACTTTATTAATCCCAGAGGGAAATGACGAGACACCACACACCATCACTGATAGGCACAGATTATAGAAAATGCAGAAATGAATGAAGAGGGGGGAAAAAGCACAAATTCCTAAATACTTGATATCAATCAATCAAACTTTATTTATAAAGCGTTTCCGACAGCAAAGCTAAGGACAAAACTAAATTCAAGATAAAAATTAGGGTAAACGGCAGCAGTAGAGAAAGTGGTGCAACAACAAACACAGCAGGCAAACAAGGTCGGATAAATAACAGAGTAAATAGTTTAAAATAAATAAAAACATTTTTTTAAAAATATATGTACAACATATTGTGCAAACAGCATGTTTGTGCAAATACAACATATAAATATAAGAAGCGAAGGATAAGTTGGTTAGATTTCATACGATGCTGGTGGCGGTGCTGTTTTGTTTTTCAGACTCCGAGACGTCGATGCCGATCTCCGCCGATGCAGATGAGCCTCCGACGCTGATTAAAGAGGACTCGCTGGCTCTCGCTGTCCAGGTAAAGCACACCTGTCTGCTTCCCATCTACCTGCCTCTCCCTCGCTGTCCAGGTAAAGCACACCTGTCTGCTTCCGCTCTACCTGCCTCTCCCTCGCTGGCCAGGTAAAGCACACCTGTCTGCTTCCCATCTACCTGCCTCTCCCTCGCTGGCCAGGTAAAGCACACCTTCCTGCCTCTCCCTCGCTGGCCAGGTAAAGCACACCTTCCTGCCTCCCCCTCGCTGGCCAGGTAAAGCACACCTTCCTGCCTCTCCCTCGCTGGCCAGGTAAAGCACACCTTCCTGCCTCTCCCTCGCTGGCCAGGTAAAGCACACCTTCCTGCTGCCGCTCTACCTGCCTCTCCCTCGGTATATAATATTCAAATGAATATTCAGGCAATTTGAATATTATCTAATGTTCGCATCACAATATGTTTCATCAGAGAAAAACGGTTTTACTCTTGGTCCGTTAGCTGTACAGTAACAAAGCGCTGCGGATTCATCTTTCGCTCAGAAACGCGAGCGTGGATTCTGTGCTCTGAACCGCCCTGGTTTTCAGGAGGAAGAGGACTGTTCTGGAGGCCCACCGTTAAAGAGAGTCTGTACGGATGAGAGCTCGGTCCTGCAGACCACGCCCCTGAGCTAACCCACAATGCACTTCACCCGGCCCCAGAGTGCACTGCCGTCTCTGCAGTTCAGCTCGCTTCGGCTGCGATGGACACGCCCAGGACCACACGCCTCAGTATTCTCCTGCGTTTGAAGTATTTTTTTGAAGTGTTTTTTGTTTTCATTTGTGTGAATGTTTTTTTTTTTTTCTGTTGCCGCCAAACCTTTGGGCATGATATCACATTCACAGGATAACTGTTACCCGAGTGAGCCATATTTTATTAGGGAGGCAGTCCAGTCCTAAACATAGCACAGCATAAACAAATGTAAGGCACATGTTTAAGCTTGTCTTGTAAATTTCTATGACTGGAAATTAATATGCGTGTATTTAAACGATAGCTTTATATGTTGGGTTTGTATGGCCTGTAATGCATTTGCCAAGTGCCTAGAGTACTTAAAGGCTTTTTTATAAGTAGATGAAAAACCATCATGCCCTGTTTTGTCATTAATTCTTTTTATTTTTGTTTCAGCAAAGCCAAATATGAATTTGGAATACATTTTAATCTTTTTTAGTCAACGGGATATTTAACATTTGAACGAATACTGCTTTCTGTGTGCAGTGTAATTCCTATAGGTACATTCTGCTCAGTGTTGAACCATAAGGGTCTTTCAAATGGAGCAAATAAATTGTGGTTTCATATGTACAGTATATATAGCAGTTGAAATTGTGTGGAGTTTTTCTTGAAGTGACAGTTCATTCAGGTACACTTTAGTTCACCAGAGTAGTCCAGTCTTTCTTTGGATTTGTTTTGGGTCTGATGGGTTTTTGCGCTAACTTGTGTTCCCATTGAAAAGACATCTAAGAGTTTTGATTTTTCTTGTATTTTTGACAGATCTTGAAAGTGCTTTTCTCTATATTATTTTCAGTGTTCTCATACTGATCTCAGCGTTAAGACCAGTCTATATTTTTTTCTGCAATACCACTGTTTTACATGAAATTATAATGTAGAGTTTCTTGTGAGGATAAATTGTTTCAATTAACAGTTTGCTTTTAGTGTGCACACTGAAAGCGATTTTCAATGCTTTATTTTTTATTTTTTTTGGCAGTAGGGAATTGGAACATGTAAGTTATTAAACAATTTTGTGTTATTGGTGATATTTTATATGATGAAATGTGCTGTACCTTGCAGTTTCTTTAAAAAAAGAGTATTTTGACTTTAATTCTTTTCATAATTTATGGAAGAGTGGCTTTACGTTTTTTAAACGTTCAGTGAAAGAGCTGGTCAGTTCCCACTTGCATCCACATATTTGGGTATTCTTAAATTACCTTAATCTACCAACAATGGTTTACAGATTTTCTGTGTTGAGAACACACTTTTAAAAATGCCTCTGTCGTTTTATTTGATTTGGATGTCAAAGGGGTTTTGTTAATAAACAACTTTTTTTCATAAACGAGTTTGTTACAATGCTTTCTAGAAGAAATTTGGCAAAAGCTTTGTTTAGAGTGGCATATGAAATTGGATTAAAATTCTGTGTGTTTACATGAGCTCAGTGAGTGGAGAAGGTCATGTTTGTAAGAAATGAGCATGTCTGGTCATTGTCTTTTTTCCTGTGGCAATCAAAGACCTGAAAAAGTACCGGGCTCTCCGTGGGGTGTGCCCTACCTGCACATACCTTGGTGGACGGCACACAAACCATCCCAAAATGCTGTCTACAGTTGCCTTTTAAGTGAGGGCTGTTTGCGTATCAATGTAAAATTTCAGAAATTATGATTCTAGATTATTTTATTGGAATGTGAGTCCATTACAGCTCAGTGCATTTTTACACTCGAACCTTTAGCCTGTCCCACATGTCCTGACTGGTCATAGATTCCCCTTCAGTCTGTCTCCATAGTCCCGGGGCCTGTGACAGAAACACACTGGGCACAGCGAGACCTGTTTCACTGTTCAGAGTATTAAACAAACCTTTACTGCACAAAAGCCGAGTGACACTTTTTAAAAAACAACAAACAAAATGTTTGCAAGACAAAGCAGCTTCTTTCTCTTACCTGTCCAGCCTCTCTGTAATTTCCAGGGAATTGAGAAGTTTGCTATGTACCAAGGCACAAATTACTGTCTTTTGGTCATCATGGCCAGCAGCAGCTTGCATTATGAAAATGTTTAAGATTAATCAGCATATTATATAACCAGCTTCATGTGAATTTGCTCACTCTGAGGCTCTGCTTCAGTTAGCTTTAGCGGGCTTTTGTCGTAACATGGTGGACTTCTCGGGTTTGTCTCCTCAAGCAGGAAGTGTGTAAGGAAAACACAGTAGCATGCATAATTCAATGAAACAATGATCAGAATCCGTTAAACAGTATCAATTCAGTCAGTGCTACTCTCCTGTGAATCTCAAAGGTTTTGCTCAGGGAGAACCTCTGGAATCCTTCTATTGATTATTTGATGGCGCTTCCAGTCTGAGGTTACCCAGAATGCACTGCGCATTAGCCAGAGCTGTAGTTCCAGGTGCTTTCTGTATACGGCCTGGCCATCTTACAGGACTGGAGACTGCTGTGGCCAGGAATTTCCCATGATCCCTAGAGCCTTGCTGTATTTTACATGCTGGAGGCTTTAAGAGATCTGGCTCACTCAATCATTTGCTCTCAAAGGAAAGAGATTGCCAGGTTGGAAATTTAACTAAAAGATTTTTTTTTTTTTTTGGAGTGCCAAGAACAAACATAAATATAAACATAATGTAAAAAGAGTTAATAAAGGAAATGAGTTGAACTGCACTAACAACAGAAACGTAATCTGTGTAATTTGCTACACATGACAACAAAACAAACATTTTGAACATTTTAGTTCCCGAAAAGAATGGATGACGGCCGTCTTAATCGGTCTGAATTGACATCTACTGACCTTTAACCCGTCAAATCAACCTAAGGCAAAATCCTTCAGCTGGGGAGGACAAAAAACACATGGGCGGGACCGACAGAGCAATGAGTTATGATGGAGAGGTCTGAGCACTAATCACAGACCGCTGTCACTGGCGCCGCGGCAGGACGGTCTATTGGAAGGAGGGTGGGGCGGGATAAATCATAGTGACGCTACTCGCTGCCGGGGTAACGGAGTTTTAGGGTTGTACGGAATGTTGCCGGCGGAGTGGTAACTCCCGCCATTTTTCAACCAGCCTTTCGCCTCCTTGTTTGTTTTCTTACTGAGTGCAAAACTACCTGTTTGTTTGCGTACGGATCTCCAAGGACGCGGTGGAGAGGCTGAGCACTTGCCCTGCAAGAAATCCAAGTCGACAAGGGTCGGACCGGGAGAAGAAGCGCGCGGCCAGACTTCCTATCGAGCACCTCCGCTGTCCCCTGCAAGTGCAACTTGCAAATCGCCAGCAGCCTAAATTCTGGAAGACAACGTCTCCGACAACGGAGAAGTTTTTCCACCGCAAGGAGAGAGTTGTCTTGGCTAGTTAAGCCGCCAGTTGGGAGGAAGCGCAACTCGCGTGCGCTACTGTGAGGACTAATGACAACGTCTCAGGGTACTCGATCCATCTTAGCAGGGAGGCGATGTGACTAACCGTGTGCGTTGTGTTTGTACCGAGGATAAGGCAGACGAGCTTGTGTCTCCACACGCTGAATGCACTGGATATGTGCGGAATGTTCTGTGATATGAGCCCTTGCTGTACATCTTAAGGATATTTCTGGATATTTGTGAAGCTTGAGAAAGTAGGAGGCATATTTATTGAAGTCGTCACCGCCCGCGTCGCGCTCCACGATGGCACCGCTACTGGGCCGGAAACCCTACCCACTGGTTAAGCCGCTGGCCGAGCCCCCGGGCCCAGGAGAAGTCTACACCATCGAGCACACCAAAGAGGCCTTCACGAACAAAGAGTATCCTTTCCTCTCGTTGGATAAAAGCAGAACCTCGCAGGGAGGATGGATGTTAATTTGGCGAGCCAGTCGAGCGCCGGGACGTGGTTAAAATTACCCCCGTTTTACCTATAGACTTGCGTACACACTGGCTATTTGATGAAAATGTTGCATTTAACGAAACTCATTCTTCTAACGTGTCTAACGTTTGATGTTGCCTTCATTTGTATCTTCCCTGTCACTGAGGTGTCGCTATCTAGCCGGCTAATCTTTGTTTTGTACTGTACGGAAGTATTTTTTGCGCACATTATGGAACATGCTAGCGAGCTAACATAGCCTTTGAAGCCATAATGGTCATTATTAGCATGCTACGCATTCAAATTTGTCAAACCACAGTTGGCAAACTAAAATGTTTCATCGGAAGATTCCTGATCCTGGAGGTAGGCAGCCAACATTAGGTACCTAATTTTGCTTGCTAATGTTGGTTTGCTAACCGAATGACAGGGTCCCTCAACGTGGCCGATGACATTTAGCTCCAGTTAGTTTATAACGGTAGTCTCCCCTGTGTTAACTAGCTAGAATGCAGTGATTTTAACTATCGATAGTTAAGTTACTGTCATAGCCTGTCATTGTGTGAGGAACTGATCTTTAGCACATTTTGGTAAGTGGACAGACAAGCTTGTGGTTTAATTTGATGTACGTTGCATTTCGCCTAATTGGCAACCGTCTAGCCACTTCAGTTGCAAGTAGCTGGGTAACTATGTTTATCGACATCTTTCTAGCGTGTGCTTAGCTCGTGAGACGTCTTTGTTAGTTATAGCTAACTTTAGTTAGCAATGCTGTATTGCAGGGTGCGAATCGGCTGCATTCCGCCTTAATTTATTTAAAGGTGCATATACTTCACTTTGTTGGCTAGTTATGTCGTGTAATGCAAATCTCAAGCTTGCAGCTGCTCTCGACCAAGTTTGAAAGTTACCCTTTCACTCTGCACACGAGTTTGCTATTATATAATAGGCCCTCGTTTCTTTACACTAGTTTTCACCTTAAGCAAACTTCGATGGCTGCTTGCTAACTGCATGCTTTATAGCATTGTGTACAGGATATACCGATCTTAATGCAGGTTTGAAAACAGAATACATATATGATTTGTGGAGGGTTGCACTTTTTTTAAACAAATAGCTGTGGGATTTATGTGAATTTGTACATTTATTAAATAAGTGTATTTAAAATGCGAAAATTACTGCAGGTGCAGTGTGTTTTTTTTATTGGTGATATAAAAGCTGGTGTTCCTTATTTTATCATGCAGATGTTCAGGTTTTCGGGAGAGGCGACAAAGTCTCGGTTCTGTCTGCGTTTCTAACGTGGTCCTGCTCGGCGCGTGAAGATTTTTTTTCACTTCGGAATTCACGAGACTGGTGGCTACTGTGAATTTGACTTAGTCTTTATATTTCAGTGTGTGACTTAAATTCGAGCAACTGAAGTTGTATCTGAATGCATTTCCGATTCTGAAATATAATGTAACCGTTTTAAGCACAACTGTACATGTATCTGAATTTAAATTCGTTTGCTGCTGCTGAAAGACACATTTGATTCTGCGAGGAAGATGTCCCCCGGGGGTAAAGATATTTAGTTATTGTACATCCAGTTCATCCGCTCGTTACCCTGCCCGCTGTCGCATCGGGGCACAGCAGCACCCAGAAGTGCGGGAGGAGTTCGGTCACCTATTTCTGGATCACGAGGGCATGTCCACTTCCGTGGTTCCGAAAAGTAGACGGCTGTTTTACAGTGGGAACATTCGCTTGACCTGACGCATCACTACTACACACAGTTATTTGATTATAGAGCCTTGCCTTTAAATCAGCATCTGCCAGATAAATGTGATGTATTGAATCAGTAGGACTGTCAGTCACAGGCAGAGAGGATTAGAGGGCCGTGCTCCTGTCATAGTGGATGTAAACTGGGTGCTTATTAGCTCTGTACTGGCTTGGTTTACTAAAAGCAGAGTAGCCATTAAAGGAGAGTTGTTTGGCCTGGTTGTGTTCCTGAGCGCGTCTGTGCAGTGAATATGAGGAACGACTGCAGAAGTACAGCGAGCGGATCTGGACCTGCAAGAGCACCGGCAGCAGCCAGCTCACCCACAGGGAGGCCTGGGACGAGGAGCAGGAAGTCACCGAGCTGTGAGTAACCCCCGCCGTCCCGCCCACCTGTCCGCTGCGCCGCTGCTGATTCGCTCCAGTCTGCCGCCAATCACTCCGTCGTTGAGCCTGCTTCCAGTGCTGTACTGGAATGTGAACAGAAAATCGATCCTTTGCCCTCAGTGTTGAACAGGACCCGTGTTCTTCCCCTCTCTTCCACATCACATGACTTCAGTCTGGATGCCCATTGGTTAAGGTCAGCCAGGAATGCAGTGTGGAAGGCCTTTGTTGAGCCTCAGGTCTGTGGAGTGTTAAACTGGGGAAATCCCAGGTTCTGGGCGTGTTCCGGGTTTGGGAGACTGAACGCTGAGCATTAAGAGTACGGCTGAGCATCTGGGTCAAACTCCAGTACTGAATGGGGCACAGTGTCTGCAGGTTTAACTCCAGTCCTGGAGGGGGCACAGTGCCTGCGGGTTTAACTCCAGTCCTGGAGGGGGCGCAGTGTCTACTGGTTTTCAGGGTGTTTTTGGCACAAGTGTGTCATTTGAGTCATTGATTGGCTAAGGAATCCACACACCTTGTTCTCAAGGCCTTGATTGGCAGCTGATTGAAAGGAAACCTGAAAAACTCACAGACACTGCGGCCCCTCTTGAGATTCAGGTTGATCCTGGTGGCCCTGGACCTTGGGGGGGGGGGGACCCCAGTAATTCCGCACTGATTTCTCCGCGGTGCTGGCTTTGGCAGGGTGCACTGGTGCAGTATGGGTTGTGTAGTTTCTCTGTGCAGATCCGTTATCTCTGCTCTCTCTAGCTGTGTGACGAGGTTATGTCTGCCTGGCTAACTGCAGCCTCAGGCCCGGGTGAGTGCTATATGAACATTCCCGCGTGCAAATAGAGCTTATGTTGTCGGATTGCTCCACCTGGTGGTGACTTTGTGAAATATATGTATATAGATGTCCTGCCCGAACTCAGGTTTTTTTCTCCTGCATTTTGGTGGTTTTGTGTCTTTGTAGGGCAGTTGTCAGTGTATTTATGAGCATTCTGCAAACTTTTGCTGTATATTTATGGATCATTATGCGGTGTTCTTGGACATAATACCATGAAAATATGTGAAATATGCGATCATGGTTTGTGCAAATATGCGATCGGCTTACAGTGGAATGAATGGGAAACTGGTCTGCGTTTGCTAGTTCTCTGCAAATACCCGGATTATTTGATAATCCGCTATACAGTAAAGTTGCCTATATTTGCAGATTGAACTGAGAAATAAAATTCTGAAAAACCTCTTATGTTGTTACAAGGTACAAGTAACTCTGGTGACAGAAAGAATGGTGCAAAAGCATTCTTTATGTGACTCTATAAAAATAATTTAAATGCATTAAGGTGCCATTTGTGTGGATTCATTAAGTTAAAAGGTGAATATTATACCATAACTTTTGTGTGATAAATTAAATGCATTTGAAGACATTTTGCAAGTCCAGAACCACTATTCCTGTTGACTGACCCACTGCAATGTGTTAACCCTTTAAGTACCGGCTATATTTTCACCCAATTCAGGCACTTGCAATGTGTAACCTTTCAATAAATATTTTAATTGTTTCAATTTTTTTTAAATTGCCACGTGTCATTTGTTTATAGGCTACATCTCAATACATTGTGGTGGTCTCTTAATGATTTTCAGAAACTTACATTTTTAATTATTTAGCTAAATATGAGGAGAGGATGCTTCAGGCTGGCAGAGGCAGTGAAGCCAGATAGCGGTCACCATTACGCAGAGTCGCCCCCTAGTGGCCCTACCCTGCAAACTTTTACGGTCTTTGAGCTGCAACACAGTTATTGGCAAATACATTAGATTGACTCACACCTTGTTAAAATGGTCAAACATGTTTGCATCAAAATGTTTGTTGGCACCACTACTAACTTGTGTGTGCGTGTGTGTGTGTGCGTGTGCACAGACTCCAGGAGGAGTACCCCTTGTGGTTTGAGAAGCCGGTTTTGGACATCGTGCACCACAACACCATCTCCCTGGACAAGCTGGTGGACCAGGTCTGGCTGGAGATCCTCACCAAGTACGCCGTGGGAGAGGAGTGCGACTTCCTGGTGAGCAACGGGGTTAGTCAGGAGGGGGTTAGTCAGATGTTATTATTGTTTTTTTTTTTTTTTTTGGTTATTTTAATAAATTAATTGAAGTTAAATTCACGCAGTGCAGAATGGCATAAATGCTCTGAAGGTTTGCCCATGTACAGACTGACCTGCAGTTATGTTGGTTCATTTCCTGGGGTGCCTGAAATGAAACTGAACAGTTTACCCAAACCCTGCTGCCCGTTTCTGTCTTTATGCCTTTAAATATTCTACATTACACCTTGTGTGTATTGGAATATCTGTGTGTTTGTGTGTAATTATTGTATTGTCTATTCGGAATATAATGGTCCAATCAGGGGATGTGGCCTTCCCTGTTGCTTGCGTGCGAGCGTGCGTGCGTGCGCGCGTGTGTGTGTGTGTGTGTGTGTGTGAGTGTGTGTGTGTGTGTATGCATGTGTGAGTGCCTGCTGTAAATGTAGTACCTGCTGAGGTTCAGTGCCTGTCTGACTGATGTAGCGGTCGGTGGGCATGGCCTTACCTGTGCTACCTGTGTCTCAGGTGGGGGGGCAGCAGAGCCGGAGGGTGAAGGTGCTGAAGGTGCACCCCCCGGAGCCCCCGCCCCCCGAGGAGGAGGCGGCCGAGAAGAAGCTGGAGGGGGCGTGCGACTCCCCCTCCAGCGATAAGGAGAACACCACGCAGGAGAACCAGAAGAAGGAGGCGCAGCCCCGGGAGGAGGGGCGGAGGGAGAGCCTGCGTGAGTGACAGGGCCGAACCCGACCTCGAGCCCGAGCCCGAGCGCTTATGAACACGTCTGGGCCCCAGGCTTTAGCCACAGCGCTAACGCCCCCTGGTGTCAGGGGAGGAAAATCCAGCTTCAGAAAGTAAAGTCCACCCCAGCATTTTGCTGCGATCACCTGAATTAGCTAATTAGCACAATTCTTCAGCCAGGAAGTGGGGCTAATTGCTAAAATCAGCTGGCTGAGTTAATGGATGGTGGAAACACATGGCAGGACTTCTACTTTCTGATCGCTGAAGTTTCCACCTCTGCAGCATCAGTTGAGAACATCAGTGCCTTAACTGGCATTTTTTTGTTGGCAACAGGTTTTGTTGAGAACTCTGTGCTCTGCAGAAGTGTTAATTCATTTATTTTTAACCGGTATCTCAGGAGTTCTGCATTTGACCCAGGCCTGTCCTTTAATAACCAGCCCGCACGTCTTCAGGAATGTGTGCCATAAATGACTCGCACAAGACCTCAAAAAAGAAAAGGGAAAAAAGCAGCCTTTCCTCAGCACTGGTGCGGGTCCAGTGCTGGTGCTTCTGAGTGAGCGGTTGTGGGGGTGGTAAATCGAGCTGTGTGTCCCTTCCCCCCCGCCCCCCCCCAGGAGACCGGGCCCGCCGCTCCCCCCGGAAGCTCCCCACCAGCCTGAAGGAGGAGAGGAGGAAGTGGGTCATGCCCAAATTTCTGCCCCTCAAGTACGACGTGCAGCTGATGGAAGAGGAGAAGGTGAGGGGCGGTGTGTGTGTGTGTGTGTGTGTGTGGGTTCATACCGTGTTAAAGGAGCCCTATTAAACCGCTTTTCCGCCATTTTATATTATTCCGCACTTAATAAACTTTTTGTGGGTAAGGTTTCTGAAGGGAAAAATTTGAAAAACATTTATGCCAAAAGTTGTAATGGTCATTGATATTCTGCAGTCTGTCCCACAACCCACAACTCCACCCCGCATTTCAGGTCATCAACAACGTTCCCGTGGACAGCCTGTTCCGCACAGAACGCCCTCCCACCAAGGAGATCATGCGCTACTTCATCAGGCACAGTGCTCTGCGGCTGGGCACTGCAGACAGCGCCCCCTGGGTGGTGGAGGATGAACTGGTGAAGAAGTACAGCCTGCCCAGCAAATTGAGCGACTTCCTGCTGGAGCCATACAAGGTATTTGCCCTTTACGCTTTACTTCCTGTACAGTACTTGGCAGACGACCCCTTTACGCTTTACGTTCTGTACAGTACTTGGCAGACGACCCCTTTACGCTTTATGTTCTGTACAGTACTTGGCAGACGACCCCTTTACGCTTTATGTTCTGTACAGTACTTGGCAGACGACCCCTTTATGCTTTATGTTCTGTACAGTACTTGGCAGCCCATCCCTCTATGCTTTATGTTCTGTACAGTACTTGGCAGAGAACCCCTCAGCCAAGCGCAAGAGCCTGAGCTCTCTGGAGGGGAGGCCGGCCAAGAAGCTGAAGACAGGGGAGGCTGGAGAAGAGGGGGATCTGCAGACGAAGAAAGAGGAGGAAGAGGAGAAGGCGAAGAAGAAGGGGAGAAAGATCAGCGACGGCATGCCCCTCAGCCCGTCGGTGTCTCTGCTGAAGCTGAAGAACGTGGGAGAGCTGGCGAAACTGCAGGCCGAGGCGGCCGACGGCAAGGCCCCAAAGAGGAGCCGCAAGAGCGCCCCCAAGAGCGAGGAGAAGAGCGGCCCGGGCGGCAGGACCCCGCTGGACCCGGCCAGAGGGGGCGCCACCGCCGGCCCCCCCGCCAGCCCCAGGAAGCGGGCGCGCAGCACGGGGCCCGGGACCCCCAAACGGAGCAAGCCCCTCCCCCGCGTGGCGCAGCAGCTGATTCGCTACTACGAGCAGCACAAGGGGCGGGAGGACCGGAGGAACACGGTGTCCTGCATGGTGTCCAAGGCGGCCAAGGCGCTGGGGGCGGAGGACCGGGCGCGGCTGCCGGACGAGCTGCGCGCGCTGGTGCAGGCGCGCTGGGAGCTGCTGGAGCACAAGAGGAACTGGGCCGCCCTGAGCGCCGAGGAGAAACAGGAAGTGATGCGCAGGAAGCGGGAGGAGCTGAAGGAGCGGCTGCGGGAGAAGCGGGGGCGGGAGCAGCAGGCGCGGCAGGAGCTCCAGCGCAGGTTCGAGGACCAGGAGCTGCAGGGGCGGAGCCTGCCCGCCTTCCGGCTGGTGGACACGCCCGAGGGGCTGCCCAACGCCCTGTTCGGCGACGTCGCCATGGTGACCGACTTCCTGAACTGCTACTCGGGGCTGCTGACGCCGGACGGGCGCTGCCCCGTGGCGGCGCGGGCGCTGATGGAGGCGCTGGCGGGCGAGGGGGCGGGGTTCGCGTACCTGAACGGCGTGCTGCTGGCGCTGCTGCAGACGCTGCTGCAGGACGAGCTGGCCGAGGGCTACCGCGAGCTGGACGTGCCGCTGTCCGAGATCCCGCTGACCGCGCACTCCGCGTCCGAGCTGCTGCGGCTGTGCCTGCGCCCCAGCGACGCCCAGGCCGGCGACAGCGGCCGCGGCTCCGACGTCTGGGCGCCCGACGGCTACGACGACGTGCTGAGCGCCGACTTCCTGGAGCGGCTGGAGGCGGCGGAGCTGTTCGAGCTGAGCGCGCCGGAGAAGCTGGGCCTGCTGGTGGCGCTGTGCCACCGCATCCTGATGACGTACTCGGCGGAGGACCACGTGGAGGCCGTGCAGCAGCGCATGGCCCAGCTGTGGAAGGACCGCCTCGCCACCCTCAAGGACGCCAACGACCGCAAGCGCGCCCACAAGCAGCGCCAGAGGGAGCTGCTGGCGGCCCGGGGCGGGGCGGGGGGCGGGCCCGGGTTCTGGGTCAAGGTGGAGGGCGGGGCTGGTGGCGGGGCTGAGGACGCCCCAGAGCCTTCTGGGGAAAAGAAAGAGGGCGGCGGTAAGGAGGCGGCGGGTAAAGCCGAGGCGGCCCCCGTCCCGGTCGAACCCGAGCTGGAGGACATGATCCGCACGGTGAAGAGCAGGAGGCTGATGAGCATCCAGGCCAAGAAGGAGAAGGAGGAGCAGGAGAGACAGACCAAGGGTGAGAGACTGCCAGAGCTGCTCCTAAGTGTTTAGACAGAGCTGATCCCAGGTCTGTGAAAGGGAGCTGTAGTGCTGTGAAAGCAGACAGTGTGAATGCAGACAGCACTGACCCCAGGTCAGTGAAAGGGAGCTGTAGTGCTGTGAAAGCAGACAGTGTGTATGCAGACAGCGCTGACCCCAGGTCAGTGAAAGGGAGCTGTAGTGCTGTGAAAGCAGACAGTGTGTATGCAGACAACGCTGACCCCAGGTCAGTGAAAGGGAGCTGTAGTGCTGTGAAAGCAGACAGTGTGTATGCAGACAGCACTGACCCCAGGTCAGTGGAATGGAGCTGTAGTGCTGTGAAAAACAGATTGTGTGAATGCAGACAGCGCTGACCCCAGGTCAGTGGAATGGAGCTGTAGTGTTGTGAAAAACAGATTGTGTGAATGCAGACAGTGCTGACCCCAGGTCAGTGAAAGGGAGCTGTAGTGCTGTGAAAGCAGACAGTGTGAATGCAGACAGCGCTGACCCCAGGTCAGTGGAATGGAGCTGTAGCGCTGTGAAAGCAGACAGTGTGTATGCAGACATCGCTGACCCCAGGTCAGTGAACGAGCTGCCCTGTTCCCCGCAGAGCGCATGGAGAAGGTGGCGGAGGAGGTGCGGATCCAGAGGCAGAAGGCCTCGGCAGAGAGGGCGTTCCAGGAGGGCCTGGCCCAGGCCAAGCTGGTCATGAGGCGCGTTTCCCTGGGAACCGACCGTAACCACAACAGGTCAGAGAGCCCGCTGCCGTGGCAACAGGCTGTGAAGCCGCCCTACGTGGTTTACCGCGACACTGTTTTTGGGTCCGCCTCGCACGCGTGCACTGTGCGCCAGGGTCAGGTGTTCCACCGTTACCTGGGTCAGGTGTTCCACCGTTACCTGGGTCAGGTGGTCCACTGTTGCCTGGGTCAGGTGGTCCACTGTTACCTGGGTCAGGTGGTCCACTGTTGCCTGGGTCAGATGGTCCACTGTTGCCTGGGTCAGGTGGTCCACTGTTGCCTGGGTCAGGTGGTCCACCGTTTCCTGCTGGTCAAAATGAGAAAAGCTCTCGTATGATCCTCAGAGTTTTAAACCAAACATTTTTACACACTGAAGAGTGTGTTCCTATGAAAGAAGCCTTTCATTTCTAAATATAGATTTTTCGGTTGAAATGATCAGTGAGCTACAGGTGTTCTACAGGTGTGTCTCGGACATGGTCCAAACAGGTGTGTGTCAGATGTGGTCCATACAGGTGTGTGTCGGACGTGGTCCATACAGGTGTGTGTCAGAGTTCTTTTCCCGTTTGACGCCCGTCTTCTGTGATTGACAGGTACTGGCTCTTCTCTGATCAGGTGCCTGGCCTGTACATCGAGAAGGGTTGGGTGCACGAGAGCGTGAACTACCACTTCACCCTTCCTCCTGACGAAGATGAGGATGAAGAGGTGGAGGTGGAAGAGATTGAGGAGGATGATGGTAGGGATTGAGAAATGCTGCATTTATTTATTTTTTCCCTTGCCTATTCTAAACCCTGGTATTTACTGAACTTTCTATCCTGTTATCTGGCATGTGTGCGTGTGATTTCCTGCTGTTCGTGCTGCTCTGTGTGTGTGCCCATGTGTGTGCCCGTGTGTGCCCGTGCGTGCGTGCGTGCGTGCGTGTGTGTGTCTGACTGCTCTGATCTCCCTCCTCCCCTGCAGGGCTGCAGAAGGGCGAGTGTGTGTGTGTGTGTGTGTGTGTCTGACTGCTCTGATCTCCCTCCTCCCCTGCAGGGCTGCAGAAGGGCGAGTGTGGTTCGGAGGGTGCGCTGGCTGAAGGTGGCCCCCTGTGGGCTCTACAGGCGACAGAACCCATCGAGAGCACCGTCCCGAAAGTGGGGCAGAACCTCTGGTACGGGACGGGTGCGGAGCTGACCCGCTGGGGGGGTGTGTTATAGGTGTGTGTGTGTGTGTTACAGGTGTGTGTGTGTGTGTGTGTGTGTGTGTGTGTGTTACAGGTGTGTGTGTGACACGACGCAGGAGCTGGAGGAGCTGATGGAGAGTCTCCACCCTCAGGGCATTCGAGAGAGCGAGCTGAAGAGCCAGCTGCAGTCCAGGTGAGTGGGCGTGGCCGTTTCTGTAGCTCCGCCCAGCTGCAGGACAGGTGAGGGGGCGGAGCCGTTTCCACTGAAAGGCAGTTCTGGAGAAATGAGCACTTCTTCAGTTTGAGCTGTTGTGAACTTTGGATGCAAATATGGAAATACTGAAGTTCTGTGTGAATACGAGTGTGAATACCCAATCCTGTTAGAGATGATTTTGTGTATGTCTGTGCGTGCTTGCCTGGGTGCGTGTGTGTGTGTTTGTTTGTTTGCATGCGTGCGTCTGTGTATGTGTGTGTGTACGTGTGTGTGTGTGCGTGTGTGTATGCATGTACGTGTGTGTGTGTGTGTGTGTGTGTGTGTGTGTGTGTATGCGTATGCGTGTGTGTATGCATGTGTGTGTGTGTGTATGCGCGTGTGTGTGTGTGTATGCGCGTGTGTGTGTGTGTGTGTACGTGTGTGTGTGTGTGTGTGTACGTGTGTGCGTGTGTGTGTATGCGTGTGCGTGTGTATGCGTGTGTATGCGTGTGCATGTGTATGTGTGTGTGTGTATGTGTGTGTGTGTACGTGTATGCGTGTGCATGTGTGTGTGCGTGTGTGTGTGGTCTGCAGGTACCAGGACATCCTGCACTCCATACAGCTGGCTCAGACGCCCTCCCTGCAGCTGGACAGCTGCGACGGGCACCAGGAGCTGCGCAGCTTCCTGCGCAGTGACATCATCGACATGGCGTCCCGTCTGCACAAGGGCGGGCTGGGGTACATGGAGGACCTCACCCAGTTTGAGGAAAGGGTCTGTATCCCGCTGTCCGTCTGTCCGTCTGTCTGTCCGTCCGTCCGTCTGTGTCTCGGTCAGCTGTGTGATGTCTGTCCAAAAAAGGTTAAGGTGTGTGTTTGTGTGGGTGTGACGAGTGTGGCTGGGGAGGGGGGGGTGTGGCTGGGGTGTAGCTGGGGGGGTGTGACAGGGGTGTGGCTGGGGGGGGTGTGAGGGTGTGACGGGGGTGTGGCTGGGGGGGGTGTGAGGGTGTGACGGGGGTGTGGCTGGGGAGGGGGGGTGTGACAGGGCTGTGGCTGGGGGGGGTGTGAGGGTGTGACGGGGGTGTGGCTGGGGGGGGTGTGACGGGGGTGTGGCTGGGGTGTGAGGGTGTGACGGGGGTGTGGCTGGGGTGTGAGGGTGTGACGGGGGTGTGGCTGGGGAGGGGGGGGGTGACAGGGGTGTGGCTGGGGGGGTGAGGGTGTGACGGGGGTGTGGCTGGGGGGGTGAGGGTGTGACGGGGGTGTGGCTGGGGAGGGGGGGTGTGACAGGGCTGTGGCTGGGGGGGGTCTGAGGGTGTGACGGGGGTGTGGCTGGCGTGTGAGGGTGTGACGGGGGTGTGGCTGGGGTGTGAGGGTGTGACGGGGGTGTGGCTGGGGTGTGAGGGTGTGACGGGGGTGTGGCTGGGGGGGGTGTGAGGGTGTGACGGGGGTGTGGCTGGGGTGTGAGGGTGTGACGGGGGTGTGGCTGGGGTGTGAGGGTGTGACGGGGGTGTGGCTGGGGGAGAGTGACGGCTGAGTCTGCCCCCCCCAGGTGCGCTCGCTGGAGAAGCTGAAGGATTTGGGCAAGTGCATGATCGCCCTGCAGGCCTGCGTCATTAAGAAGTTCCTGCAGGGCTTCATGGCCGCCAAACAGAAGAAGAGGCGCAAACATGGAGGGGTGGAGAGCGCCAAGCCGGAGGAGGTGGACGAGGAGAAGCGGCTGGTCCAGGAGGCCAAGGTGAGCATCCCGCTGAGCTGGGGTCCAAACCCAGCTCCTCCTCAGTGCTGGGGTCCAAACCCAGCTCCTCCTCAGTGCTGGGGTCCAAACCCAGCTCCTCCTCAGTGCTGGGATCCAAACCCAGCTCCTCCTCAGTGCTGGGGTCCAAACCCAGCTCCTCCTCAGTGCTGGGGTCCAAACCCAGCTCCTCCTCAGTGCTGGGATCCAAACCCAGCTCCTCCTCAGTGCTGGGGTCCAAACCCCAGCGCTGAGAGGGTGAAATGCTCGTGATCCACGAGTGAAGTGTAGCAGCTGGGGGGGATTTGTTTGTTACTAGGAGGTGTGAGTGCGTAGCTGGTGTACGTTGTTAAACGCGGGGCGGGGCGTCTCTCTGTCCCGGGCGCTGCGCAGGTGGCGACGGCGGTGGAGCGGTGGAGGAGTGCGATTCGGGAGGCGCAGACGTTCTCGCGCATGCACGTGCTGCTGGGCATGCTGGACGCCTGCGTCAAGTGGGACATGTCTGCGGAGAACGCGCGCTGCAAGGTGTGCCGCAAGAAAGGTGAGCGACCGCAGGCGTCCCGCCGGGCTTCCGGAACCTTCCGCACGCACGCGCACCCCCGCCCCCGCACCCCCACCCACGCACCCCCATCCACGCACCCCCACGCCCACACCCCCACACACGCGCCCCCACACACGCGCCCCCACCCACACCCACACACCCCCACACACGCGCCCCCACCCACATGCACCCCCCTCACGCACCCATGCCCCCGCCCCTGCCTTCGCCCCCGTCCTGCTCTGGAGTTCTCACCTCCTGCGTTTTGCGTGCAGCTCTCTCTCTAAAGGGGTGTAACTTTCCCTGGTCGAGCCGTCCAGCTGGGATGTGATTGTTCCTGATTAGTCGGTAAACCCTGCTTTCCAGCCCTGCTCCGGTCCTCCTGCTGGACCTTCTCTCCCGGCATCAGCTGTCCGTCACGTGTTTCTGTGCCTCCACCGAGGCGTTTGGCAGTAATACGTGGAAATTTAAAATCAGATCCTCGAGAAACTTCTGAAAAATCTCCAGGCTTTAACAAAAGGCCAGTGAAGGTTTATCGTTTGGTCTGAAAGAGCTCCATTTTTTACAATCCTGTTTTAACCACACGTCTCATTTGTGTGTGCTTGTAAAACCGTGTGATGATTGCAAAAGCAGGAATCGGCTCTGTGGTTTCCACCGGCCTTGGGCCTCGAGCCGGAGTCGGGCTGAATATTAGTCTATTAGATTCAAAAAGGAGAACCGTGCTTTTCCCTTTGTGGGGGAAATGCTATCGAACCTCACATTAAGGACAGCGGGAGAGAGAGAGCGAACGAGAGGGAGAGCGAGAGAGCGAGAGAGAGGGGGAGAGAGAGAGAGCGCGAGTGGGAGAGAGCGAGAGAGAGGGCGAGAGAGAGCACGAGAGAGAGAGAGAGGGAGAGAGAGAGAGCGAGAGAGAGGGGGAGAGAGAGCGCGAGTGGGGGAGAGAGAGAGAGCACGAGAGAGTGAGAGGGGGAGAGAGAGAGCGAGAGAGGGGGAGAGAGAGTGAGAGAGAGAGCGAGAGACTCGTAGCTCCCTTGTGTGGGCGGAGCTGTGGTGTGGAAATGAGCGATGCTGAGGTGGGGATGGTGAGCGATGGCGTGTGAGGTGGGGATGGTGAGCGATGGCGTGTGAGGTGGGGATGGTGAGCGATGCTGAGGTGGGGATGGTGAGCGATGCTGAGGTGGGGATGGTGAGCGATGGCGTGTGAGGTGGGGATGGTGAGCGATGGCGTGTGAGGTGGGGATGGTGAGCGATGGCGTGTGAGGTGGGGATGGTGAGCGATGGCGTGTGAGGTGGGGATGGTGAGCGATGCTGAGGTGGGGATGGTGAGCGATGGCGTGTGAGGTGGGGATGGTGAGCGATGGCGTGTGAGGTGGGGATGGTGAGCGATGGCGTGTGAGGTGGGGATGGTGAGCGATGGCGTGTGAGGTGGGGATGGTGAGCGATGGCGTGTGAGGTGGGGATGGTGAGCGATGGCGTGTGAGGTGGGGATGGTGAGCGATGCTGAGGTGGGGGTGGTGAGCGATGGCGTGTGAGGTGGGGATGGTGAGCGATGGCGTGTGAGGTGGGGATGGTGAGCGATGGCGTGTGAGGTGGGGATGGTGAGCGATGGCGTGTGAGGTGGGGATGGTGAGCGATGCTGAGGTGGGGATGGTGAGCGGCGCTGAGGTGGGGATGGTGAGCGATGGCGTGTGAGGTGGGGATGGTGAGCGACGCTGAGGTGGGGATGGTGAGCGATGGCGTGTGAGGTGGGGGTGGTGAGCGATGGCGTGTGAGGTGGGGATGGTGAGCGATGGCGTGTGAGGTGGGGATGGTGAGCGATGCTGAGGTGGGGATGGTGAGCGATGCTGAGGTGGGGATGGTGAGCGATGGCGTGTGAGGTGGGGATGGTGAGCGATGGCGTGTGAGGTGGGGATGGTGAGCGATGGCGTGTGAGGTGGGGATGGTGAGCGATGGCGTGTGAGGTGGGGATGGTGAGCGATGGCGTGTGAGGTGGGGATGGTGAGCGATGCTGAGGTGGGGATGGTGAGCGATGGCGTGTGAGGTGGGGATGGTGAGCGATGGCGTGTGAGGTGGGGATGGTGAGCGATGGCGTGTGAGGTGGGGATGGTGAGCGATGGCGTGTGAGGTGGGGATGGTGAGCGATGGCGTGTGAGGTGGGGATGGTGAGCGATGCTGAGGTGGGGGTGGTGAGCGATGGCGTGTGAGGTGGGGATGGTGAGCGATGGCGTGTGAGGTGGGGATGGTGAGCGATGGCGTGTGAGGTGGGGATGGTGAGCGATGGCGTGTGAGGTGGGGATGGTGAGCGACGCTGAGGTGGGGATGGTGAGCGATGGCGTGTGAGGTGGGGGTGGTGAGCGATGGCGTGTGAGGTGGGGATGGTGAGCGATGGCGTGTGAGGTGGGGATGGTGAGCGAGGCTGAGGTGGGGATGGTGAGCGATGGCGTGTGAGGTGGGGATGGTGAGCGATGGCGTGTGAGGTGGGGATGGTGAGCGATGGCGTGTGAGGTGGGGATGGTGAGCGGTGGCGTGTGAGGTGGGGATGGTGAGCGATGCTGAGGTGGGGATGGTGAGCGGTGGCGTGTGAGGTGGGGATGGTGAGCAATGGCGTGTGAGGTGGGGATGGTGAGCGATGGCGTGTGAGGTGGGGATGGTGAGCGATGGCGTGTGAGGTGGGGATGGTGAGCGGTGGCGTGTGAGGTGGGGATGGTGAGCGATGCTGAGGTGGGGATGGTGAGCGATGCTGAGGTGGGGATGGTGAGCGATGCTGAGGTGAGGATGGTGAGCGATGGCGTGTGAGGTGGGGATGGTGAGCGGTGGCGTGTGAGGTGGGGATGGTGAGCGACGCTGAGGTGGGGATGGTGAGCGATGCTGAGGTGAGGATGGTGAGCGATGGCGTGTGAGGTGGGGATGGTGAGCGGTGGCGTGTGAGGTGGGGATGGTGAGCGACGCTGAGGTGGGGATGGTGAGCGATGCTGAGGTGGGGATGGTGAGCGATGGCGTGTGAGGTGGGGATGGTGAGCGATGGCGTGTGAGGTGGGGATGGTGAGCGATGCTGAGGTGGGGATGGTGAGCGATGGCGTGTGAGGTGGGGATGGTGAGCGATGGCGTGTGAGGTGGGGATGGTGAGCGATGCTGAGGTGGGGATGGTGAGCGGCGCTGAGGTGGGGATGGTGAGCGGCGCTGAGGTGGGGATGGTGAGCGATGGCGTGTGAGGTGGGGATGGTGAGCGGCGCTGAGGTGGGGATGGTGAGCGGCGCTGAGGTGGGGATGGTGAGCGATGCTGAGGTGGGGATGGTGAGCGGCGCTGAGGTGGGGATGGTGAGCGATGGCGTGTGAGGTGGGGATGGTGAGCGATGCTGAGGTGGGGATGGTGAGCGATGGCGTGTGAGGTGGGGATGGTGAGCGATGGCGTGTGAGGTGGGGATGGTGAGCGATGGCGTGTGAGGTGGGGATGGTGAGCGATGGCGTGTGAGGTGGGGATGGTGAGCGATGGCGTGTGAGGTGGGGATGGTGAGCGATGGCGTGTGAGGTGGGGATGGTGAGCGGCGCTGAGGTGGGGATGGTGAGCGATGCTGAGGTGGGGATGGTGAGCGGCGCTGAGGTGAGGATGGTGAGCGATGGCGTGTGAGGTGGGGATGGTGAGCGATGGCGTGTGAGGTGGGGATGGTGAGCGATGCTGAGGTGGGGATGGTGAGCGATGGCGTGTGAGGTGGGGATGGTGAGCGATGGCGTGTGAGGTGGGGATGGTGAGCGATGGCGTGTGAGCGATGGCGTGTGAGGTGGGGATGGTGAGCGATGGCGTGTGAGGTGGGGATGGTGAGCGATGGCGTGTGAGGTGGGGATGGTGAGCGAGGCTGAGGTGGGGATGGTGAGCGATGGCGTGTGAGGTGGGGATGGTGAGCGGTGGCGTGTGAGGTGGGGATGGTGAGCGATGCTGAGGTGAGGATGGTGAGCGATGCTGAGGTGGGGATGGTGAGCGATGCTGAGGTGGGGATGGTGAGCGATGCTGAGGTGAGGATGGTGAGCGATGGCGTGTGAGGTGGGGATGGTGAGCGGTGGCGTGTGAGGTGGGGATGGTGAGCGATGCTGAGGTGGGGATGGTGAGGGGTGCTGAGGTGGGGATGGTGAGCGATGGCGTGTGAGGTGGGGATGGTGAGCGGTGGCGTGTGAGGTGGGGATGGTGAGCGACGCTGAGGTGGGGATGGTGAGCGATGCTGAGGTGGGGATGGTGAGCGATGGCGTGTGAGGTGGGGATGGTGAGCGATGCTGAGGTGGGGATGGTGAGCGATGGCGTGTGAGGTGGGGATGGTGAGCGGCGCTGAGGTGGGGATGGTGAGCGATGGCGTGTGAGGTGGGGATGGTGAGCGATGGCGTGTGAGGTGGGGATGGTGAGCGATGCTGAGGTGGGGATGGTGAGCGATGGCGTGTGAGGTGGGGATGGTGAGCGATGCTGAGGTGGGGATGGTGAGCGATGGCGTGTGCGGTGCGTGCGGCGGGTAAATCGGGGTTTGATTGCGCCGGTGTTCTCGATGGTTAGCCGCGATGCGCTGGCTGAGAGGAGAAACGCCGCAGAATGTGGAAATTTCCCCCGATGGCTCAGGGTCTGTTGACTCAGTGAATCACCCCTGTCCCTCAGCCCTGTTTACATGGGCGATGGAGACCAAACCCTGCTCGCTCCAAATTAAATAAGAGGCTGTGCCCCTGCTCCACCACTAGGGGGCGCAGAGGACTGTGCTGGTTCAGGAAAGAGTGCTCAATGGACTCGAACGCTCCTGTAACATTCACAAAGCTGCCATTGATTGGGGGAGAAAATTTTTTTTTCATAACTGAACATGAGTAAAAGTCTGGCTTTGTAGAAAGATATTTGGAGAAGTTTGAGGTCTTGAAGGGAAATGTTTTGCTGGTATTCTGAAATGGTTGTTCAAACTGGTAAAACATAAGTGCAGTTTTAACTCCAGTCCTGGAGGGCCGCAGTGTCTGCAGGTTTTACTCTAGTCCTGGAGGGCCGCAGTGTCTGCAGGTTTTACTCTAGTCCTGGAGGGCCGCAGCGTCTGCAGGTTTAACTCCAGTCCTGGAGGGCCGCAGCGTCTGCAGGTTTAACTCCAGTCCTGGAGGGCCGCAGCGTCTGCAGGTTTAACTCCAGTCCTGGAGGGCCGCAGCGTCTGCAGGTTTAACTCCAGTCCTGGAGGGGGCGCTGTGGCTGGAGGATTTTGTGGGCTGAAAATCAGCAGACATGGTCGCCCTGCCGATGTGGTGAAAGGGAGATTGAGATTGCGACTCTGAAAGGTTAAAGTGTCTGAGATGAGTGTGTGCTCTAAGTTCAGCTGCACTGTCGCTGGGTGGCGCCCCCTGCTGGCGGGCTCCTGCAGGTTGTCTTGTTGGCTCTGCAGGGCTCGGGCGCTCGCAGGTGCTGCGGCTGCGGGACTGCCAGCAGGTGCAGGGCGTTAGTGTCAGACAGGTGGAGGTGAGGACGAGCCACGCCCGGGTGCGGCAGAGCGCAGGGAACTCAGGTAAAGCGAGGAGACAGGCAGACAGACAGACAGACAGACAGACAGACAGACAGGCAGGCAGGTGGACAGACAGACAGACAAACAGGCAGACAGGCAGGCAGGCAGGTGGACAGACAGACACACAAACAGGCAGACAGGCAGGTGGACAGACAGACAGACAGACAGACAGGCAGGTGGACAGACAGACAGACAGGCAGGCAGGCAGGCAGGTGGACAGACAGACAGACAGGCAGGCAGACAGACAGACAGACAGGCAGGCAGGCAGGTGGACAGACAGACAGATGGACAGACAGGCAGGCAGGTGGACAGACAGACAGACAGGCAGGTGGACAGACAGACAGACAGACAGGCAGGCAGGCAGGCAGGTGGACAGACAGACAGATGGACAGACAGGCAGGCAGGTGGACAGACAGACAGACAGACAGACAGGCAGGCAGGTGGACAGACAGACACACAAGCAGGCAGACAGGCAGGCAGACGGTGAATTGGGCTCTTCTGTGCCCTGTCTCTGAATGAGTAGCCTGGGCCTGAGGGAGCTGCAGTAATGACCCCTAAACTATCATTAGAAATAACAGCGTCTGACTGCCTCATGCTCATGCAGCCACACTGGATCAATCAGTCCTGCTTCACTGAACCTCTGAAGGGCAAAAACGCACACAGACACAAACATCTACACTGTGTGTGTGTGTGAGTGCGCGTGAGTGTGTGTGAGTGCGCGTGAGTGTGTGTGAGTGCGCGTGAGTGTGAGTGCGTGTGTGTGTGCGTGAGAGAGAGTGTGCATGTGTGTGTGTGTGTGTGCGTGTGTGTTTCCTTGTGCTGTCTCAGGCCAGCTGTCAGCTGTGTGCAGCAGGTTCATGCATCTCACCCTATCTCCCCCCCCCCCCCCCCCAGGAGAGGATGATAAGCTCGTCCTGTGTGATGACTGTAACAAGGCCTTCCACCTTTTCTGCCTGCGGCCGGTGCTCTACTCCATCCCCCAGGGAGACTGGCAGTGTCCCGCCTGCCAACCCGCTACAGCCCGCCGGTCCTCACGAGCCAGGTACGCACACACGCATACACACACACACACACACACACACACACACACACACACACACACACACACACACACACACACACACCCCACTACAGCCCGCCGGTCCTCACGAGCCAGGTACGCACACACAACCCGCTACAGCCCGCCGGTCCTCACGAGCCAGGTACACACGCACGCGTACACACACACACACACACACACACACACCCGCTACAGCCCGCCGGTCCTCACGAGCCAGGTACGCACACATGCATACACACACACACACACACACACACACACACACACACACACACACCCGCTACAGCCCGCCGGTCCTCACGAGCCAGGTACGCACACACGCATACACACACACACACACACACACACACACACACACACACACACGCTACAGCCCGCCGGTCCTCACGAGCCAGGTACGCATGCACGCATACACACACACACACACACACACACACACACACACACACACACACACACACAACCCGCTACAGCCCGCCGGTCCTCTCGAGCCAGGTACACACACACACACACACAACCCGCTACAGCCTTATACATCTCTGAGCCAAGTGCACACACGCACATATTTCAGTTGCTGTAGCATCCGCGGGCTAACGATGAGTCTTTCAGGAACCGCAGTGATGACACAGATGATGAGGAAGACTCCAGGCAGGAAGAGCACTCTGAGGAGGACGAGGAGGTAGAGGAGGACGAAGAGGATCGCCCATATGGATACTGTGAGTGTCCCTCTTACACAGTCACCCTCAGTGTCTTTTCATCGGTAGATATTCACCAGTTCAGCAACGCTGGTTGGTCTTTCACTGAGGGTACTGGCAGCTGTGAAGTCTGAGGAAATTCGACCAGGAGGTTTGAGGTCGGCCATTTTGAATAGTTCTGCAGGATCTTGGACGGCTGCAGTGAGCGACTTGGCCCATTGGTACTGGGTGCTGTTCAGTGCATGTTTCTTACATAACCCGCTAGAGACAAATCTGTGGTAAGCTGTGACGGGGGGGTGGGGGTCTGTTTGGCAGTGAGGTCCAGGAAGAGACCCAAGGTGAAGGAGTTGTCCTCTCACACGAAAGCAAGCGGCAAAATGGCATCCAAGAGGCAGCCCCCGCCCACCTCCAAGAGCGGCAGGCCGAGGGGCCCCCCCAGCAACCCTGCTGACATCGACGAGCTGGTGAGAGACTGCCCCACCCTCCCCATTACCCGCCCCACTCAGCCCCACCCTCCCCATTACCCTACTCTGCCCCACCCTCCCCATTACCCTACTCTGCCACGGCCTGCCCATTACCCTACTCTGCCACGCCCTGCCCATTACCCTACTCTGCCACGGCCTGCCCATTACCCTACTCTGCCACGCCCTGCCCATTACCCTACTCTGCCACGCCCTGCCCATTACCCTACTCTGCCACGCCCTGCCTATTACCCTACTCTGCCACGCCCTGCCCATTACCCTACTCTGCCACGGCCTGCCCCGCCTAGTCTGTATGTGCACTGAGGCTGTGTGAACAGGGGATGGCAGTGGTGTTTATTCACTGAGATGTTCGCCTGTGTGCGTGTGTGTGTGTGTATATGTGTATATATCAGTGTATGTGTGTGTGTGTGTGTGTGTGCGCGCGCGCGTGCGCGGCTGTCTCAGGGCACCTGTGTGTGCAGGTTCTGTTTACCTGTCTGGGCACACCTCCATGTCTCCGCCCCCTGCAGGTGCGCCAGTGTTCCGGCTCCGCCCCCCGCAGGTTGGTGATGGAGTTGGCCAGGTGTGAGGAGATCGTGCACAAACTGCTCAAGTTCCATTACAGCTGGCCCTTCAGGTGAGCCCTGCCCATACTCTAGCTCCGCCCACACGCTGACCACACCCACACGCTAGCTCCGCCCACACGCTGACCACACCCACACGCTAGCTCCGCCCACACGCTGACCACACCCACACGCTAGCTCCGCCCACACGCTGACCACACCCACACGCTAGCTCCGCCCGCATGCTGACCCCTCCCGCATGCTAGCTCCGCCCACACGCTCACCACACCCACACGCTAGCTCTGCCCGCACGCTGACCACACCCACACGCTAGCTCCACCCACACGCTGACCACACCCACACGCTAGCTCCACCCACACACTGACCACACCCACACGCTAGCTCTGCCCACACGCTGACCCCTCCTGCATGCTAGCTCCGCCCACACGCTGACCCCTCCTGCATGCTAGCTCCGCCCACACGCTGACCCCTCCTGCATGCTAGCTCCGCCCACACGCTGACCCCTCCTGCATGCTCGGGTGGGTCTCCTACCTGCCTCCTGCCAGTAGAATTCTTCGAAAAAGTAAATGCCCACCTTTTTTGGCAAAGACAAACTAATTTTTTTGTTCATTTCATTTTTATTTACTTTTCTTGTTATTGTTCTTAAAATCTTAAGATCTTAATCTTAAGGCCCAGTTTGAATCTGGTTTGACTCCGGTCCCAGTTTGACTCCGGTCCAGACCCAGTTTGACTCCGGTTTGACGCTGTTCTCCTTCCACAGGGACCCCGTGTCCCCTGACGAGGCGGAGGACTACCAGGACGTCGTCTCCAACCCCATGGACTTAAAAACCATGCTGGCCAAGTTCTCCAGCAGCCAGTACCGGCACCCCAGCGACTTTGTGGAGGACATGAAGCTGGTCTTCTCCAACGCCGAGGCGTACAACCAGCCGGGCAGCGCGGTGCTGTCCTGCCTGGCCCTGACTGAGAACAGCTTCACCGCCCTGCTGCACAAACACCTGCCGGGCGTGGCCTACCTGCGCCGCAAGCACCGGCAGCGCGGCGACCGGGGCCGCCAGCCGCAGGAGGAGGAGGAGCAGGAGGAGCAGGAGACGCGGGTGCACAGGAAGCGGGTTGGCAGGCCGAGGAAGGTAGTCAAGGAGGAAGAGGAGGAGGAGGAGGAGCGGCGGGTGTACAGGAAGCGGGTTGGCAGGCCGAGGAAGGTAGTCAAGGAGGAAGAGGAGGAGGAAGTGCAAAAGAGTGGGAGGAAGAAACGGCGGGGCAGGCCCAAAGGTTCCGCGAGGCGGCGGAATGCCCAACGGGAGGAAGAGGAGGAAGAAGAGGAGGAGGAGGAGGAAGAGGCGGACCCCACTCTGAGAAGGAGCAGGCGGGCGGTGGTCTCCAGGTCTGCCCGGAAGGATTACCGCGAACAGGAGAGTGAGGAGGAGGAGGAGGAGGAGGAGGAGGAGGAAGATGATGAAGAGAGGGAGGAGGAGGAGGAGGAGGAGGAAGGTGAGTGGGACAGCAGGAGAACACAGCCCCACAGGACCAGAGGGGGGGCCAAAGCAAGGGACGAGTACAGGCCTGGCCAACGACATTCCAAACGGCAAAAGCGCTCCATATGAAAAGCCCCCCACTGTCCCCCCCCCTCCCCCCCAGCACACAGTCAGTTCCTCCCTGTGGCCCCCGGACCCTGGCCCAGACCGGCCTGCCATCTTTCAGTGTTCCTTTTTATGTTCGTATTTAGTGTAGGGAGTGGGGAGGGAGGGGCTGGTGTATATTTGTAACAAGTTTATTATCAGCAGTGTTATCAGACTGAGAAATTTGGGTTTAAGGACCTTATTTTCACCTTTTGACGTTTTTGACAGAATTTTTTATTTTGAAAGGCGTTTTCCCCCCAGAAAGACGGACTTTGAAAAGAGACTGTAAGTGTGTCCACGTAGTGGCCCCCAGCAGCGTTTTGAGTTTGATGACTTTGTTTGAGAGTGTGGGGGCAGAGATGGGGGTTGGGGGGGGATCCTGAGAGGGGTGGGGGCAGGGATGGGCAATTGGGGGGGGGGGGGGGGGGGTCCTGAGAGGGGTGGGGGCTGACAGCTGTTATGAGAGAGATTTGACAGCTGTCAGACCTGTGGCTCTTATATGAAAGAGAACTCGGCTGGTCTCAGCTGTGTGTGTGTGTGTGTGTGTGTGCGAGCGCATGTGTCTGAGTGTGTGTGTGTGTGCGTGTCTCTGAGTGTGTGTGTGTGCGTGTGTGCATGTCTCTGAGTGTGTGTGTGTGTGTGTGTGTGTGTGCGCGTGTGCGTGTCTCTGAGTGTGTGTGTGTGTGCGTGTCTCTGAGTGTGAGTGTGTGTGAGTGTGAGTGTGCGAGTGTGTGTGTGTGTGTGTGTGTGTGTGTGTGTGTTAGGGGGTTTTGTGCTGGTCTGTCTGTGGGGCGAGCAGCGGGGGACAGTCTGCTCCAATCATGCCCCCCCCCCCCCCAGTAGCCAATCAAAGCGGCCGCAGACCGTACTGCCGCCTGCCTGAGTGAGCAGGCAGTTTTAGTTCCACACACAGCGCTGTGGAGCCTTTCAGAGTGAAATAAAGACACACCGAATAAAAGAGTAAGACAAAAACCAACAAGGCCCTCTTGTTTTTAAAAAAATAACCGTAATGAAAAGTATACGGCAGTTACGTTGGCCTCAGTAAATGGAAGCGTACTCCTGAAACAGTATGTTTATCTGGATTCACACCTCCGCGTCCTATTTAAGGTTTTTTTTTCCTTTTTCCTTTTTTAAATTTTGTTTTGTCCGTGAATTGCCGATTGCATTGCGGATCTCCTCCCAGAAGCACAGAAAGTAAAATCTGGTCGTGGCTTCTCAGGAGCTGGGTGGAACAGCAGTGTGTGTGTGTGTGTGTGGGGTTCCAGGAGCAGTGGGGAAGAAGGTCCCATCTCTCTCTCTCTCTCTCTGGGACTTCTGCGCATTTTGACTAAGTTCTGTCAAAATCGTCCGAGTCTTAACGGGGCTTTGTGGCGATACGGAAACACATCACCTTTACGGTAGGCACAGTGGACCATGGCGTCGCCTTGGCAACTGCTGTGTTCTTTATGGAACCAGGGAACTGATGTTGGTTGTGTGTGGAGATCCAGTTAATCTAACGCCCCCCCATGCCCCCCAAACCCTGTGCAGACCCAGCTAAGGCAGAGCTTTAAGGTCCTGTCATGTGGTCACTGTTGGTGTTCAGCTGAGGTGCACGGAAACGATTAAAAATGTTTTTTGTTTGGTGATTTATTATCAGGCGTGTGTGCCTGTGACGTTCTGAGAGGCGGCGCCGGAAGAGATGATTGACAGGCGGACGATACACAACAGTCCCTTTCATTTATCCTGCGTGAGTTTGGCTGCCTTCTCACCTGTCGGTCCCAAAGACGCATTTTTCTGTACCGCCAGCAGGGGGCGCTGTAGCTCTGCTCAGTGAAGGCTGGGGGGCTGCGACTGCTCCCGTCTCCCGCAACACGACCCGTCCCCTGCTCCCTGAGACCGTCCCGCTGCCCTGTATCATCAGTCTCTCGCCCCTGTTGAGAGTGAATTGAAATTGTGTGGGGGAGGGGGGGGCACAGCGTTGTGATCTTGGCTGCATTCCGAGGGCTGGATCCGCGCGGCGGTGGCGCCTCTGAGCTCCTTCACCTGGGCCGCGCTTTTACCGCTAATGGCTCAAACTCAGCGAGCTCTTCCTCACAGCGAGCTCTTCCTCGCAGAGAGCTCTTCCTCACAGCGAGCTCTTCCTCGCAGCGAGCTCTTCGGCACAGAGCGCACGGAGGACGTGAAGGTTTGGGCTGCGGGCGGCCTGGTTCAGGACCCAGAACTATAGGACCGCTGCTCCCCAGCGGTTAGTGTGAACCCGCCGTGTCTGACGAGACCTTACCCTGAGCTGCTCCCCCGGGCTGCTCCTCCCGGCTGCTCCCCACGGGCTGCACCTCCTGGCTGCTCCTCTGAGCTGCTCCTCGTGGCTGCTCCCCACGGGCTGCTCCTCCCGGCTGCTGCTCTGGGCTGCTCCTCCTGGCTGCTCCCCATGGGCTGCTCCCCCGCCCTGTCCACGGCACGCTTCATCAGAAAGGTTGTTTTTTTTTATTTTTATTTTTTAAAGACTTTAAAATTCAATTGGAGAATGTACTCATCAAGGGGACTGGAAACCTCTCCGAATGGTCGAAATTGAAACTGCTCTCAGCGACCGACCCCCAGGCCCCCCACCTCCTTGTTTAAACTCCAGGTCTGTGTTGTAAATGCTTTCTTTCTTTGTGAAAGGTCTCTGCCACCTGTTTTATATGGACTCAAAACTAGCAGGGATTCGTCACTGGTGGGGACTCCCATGTTACCGAATTCTAAATAAAGAATATACATTTAAATTTTACACCCCTTGAGGTTTTCTAAGCTGTAACGATCTTTAAATCACTGCCGATAATTACCTTTATATTGTACAGGGAGGGGCGGGATGGGGGCTATTGGAGTTGTGGTCTTGGGTATTGGAGGTCTGCTTTTTGTTATTTGTTTTTTTGTCTTTGTAATAAAACATCCTGTATATGTACGATGCTTTTGTGTTACATTTTCCCTCTCTCGTGAACAGGCTTTTTTCCCCTGTATTTGTTTAATGAATGTGAGAAGTCGATCGATGCGAGTCTGCCATCGCTGCCCCACTGCACAGCTGTCGGGTCGTCTGTGGGATGTCCCTAACGCAGAGGTGGGGGCGTCTGCTCTTCCCTCTCCATGCCCCGAAAGTGGCTTCTTTGAGCCCCCTGGAGCTCCCGGGGTGTCCCAGAGTGGGATGGGGGGGGGTTGGCTGTGATCAGTTAACACTCAGGAGTGCCCGCAGCCCCCCGTGTGTAAAAGCTCCCCCCCCCCCGCCTTAATTACACTTGCTTGTTTTTCTTGGGGCCTCTCGGGTGACTGGTGCCTGATGGGTAATCTGAGCCATCGTGTGGTGCTGTCCTGATAATCCCTGCCCCCCCCCCACAAACTGCCCCTTAGTCGCTGGTATCACCACCCTTTCATCCTGCAGGAGAGACGTACAGCCCTGTCTGCAGGCGCATTAATACTGCACTGAAACATGCGTCCATCTGTCTGCAGGCGCATTAATACTGCACTGAAACATGCGTCCATCTGTCTGCAGGCGCATTAATACTGCACTGAAACATGCGTCCATCTGTCTGCAGGCGCATTAAAACTGCACTGAAACATGCGTCCATCTGTCTGCAGGCGCATTAAAACTGCACTGAAACATGCGTCCATCTGTCTGCAGGCGCATTAATACTGCACTGAAACATGCGTCCCTCTGTCTGCAGGCGCATTAATACTGCACTGAAACATGCGTCCATCTGTCTGCAGGCGCGTTAATACTGCACTGAAACATGCGTCCCTCTGTCTGCAGGCGCATTAATACTGCACTGAAACATGCGTCCATCTGTCTGCAGGCGCATTAAAACTGCACTGAAACATGCGTCCCTCTGTCTGCAGGCGCATTAAAACTGCACTGAAACATGCGTCCATCTGTCTGCAGGCGCATTAATACTGCACTGAAACATGCGTCCCTCTGTCTGCAGGCGCATTAATACTGCACTGAAACATGCGTCCATCTGTCTGCAGGCGCGTTAATACTGCACTGAAACATGCGTCCCTCTGTCTGCAGGCGCGTTAATACTGCACTGAAACATGCGTCCATCTGTCTGCAGGCGCGTTAATACTGCGCTGAAACATGCGTCCCTCTGTCTGCAGGCGCGTTAATACTGCGCTGAAACATGCGTCCCTCTGTCTGCAGGCGCGTTAATACTGCACTGAAACATGCGTCCATCTGTCTGCAGGCGCATTAATACTGCACTGAAACATGCGTCCCTCTGTCTGCAGGCGCATTAATACTGCACTGAAACATGCGTCCCTCTGTTCTGCCAAGAGCTCATGTCAGCTTGGCTCTGCATCACGAGTAGTTTTGCTGTGAACTGAAGATGGCCGTGGTCAGTCTGTTGAATCGGTTCATTCGAATGTCGCGCTCGTCCTGGGGACCGAAGGGATTAAATCGGCATGCGCTTTATTTTGTCATGAGCTTTTTTCTTTTTCTGAAGCAGAAGCACAGACCTTGATTTGCTGCGTAGCTTTCATCCGTGTTCTACAGAGCAGGGGTTTGTTTTCCTGCGTGTTCCACAGCACCTTTTAAGCCCGACACCGGAGGCCTGTCTGGGCTCGGCTCTTACCCCCCCGCCCCCCCCGCCCCGTATCTGCTGTCTGAGTGGGTGCTCGCGGGGGCTGTCCCGGGCGGCGGAGTCGGGAGGTGTCTGCATTCTGAGCATTCCCCGCCTTATCACCGGCGGCTGTCCCGAACCGAGAGGGGGCGAGCCGGCTGCGCTCTGTCTCCGAGCGGCCGGGCCGATAAAGCAGAGACGCTGCGAACATCCTTTAACAGGCCCAAGGAAAACAGCGAGAGGCCTTATTATAGCACCGCACTCCTGTTACTGCGAGCGGATCGTGTGAAAATGGGAAGATGGGAAGGGGTGGGGGGCGTATACCGCTGGACAGCCAGCGTCTGCACTTTAAGCTTCAGAAACCGCTTCGGTCTTTAAATAAAGACACTGAGGTTACCTTTTCAGCTTCTCCTTCAGCACATTTCCCCGGTAATCCTAGTCCAGTTTAAAAAAAAAAAAATGGAAAAACCTTATCTGAATTGTTTTTTTTTGTTTGTTTTTTTTGCATCTTACATATAATGAAAATTTAGCTGTCGTTCCCTCAACCGCCGACTCCACATGTGCCAGAGAGTTTGTTTCAGTATTGTGAATTTATTTAAATTTATGTTAAAATTCGGACTTCTCTGGCTGCACAACACTGGCAGCTCTCCTGCGCATAGGCTGCACGTCTGCACTTCGGCCTGCAGGGGGCGTGCACTGGGCCACACCAGCGACATACAGGAGTTGAAATAAAAAATAAACAGATAAATAACGTCATCCCCGTGTTAAGCAGTTCAGTGTGGCATTTTACGAAGCAGAATTACTGAGTTGGGAACATAACTGCGCTGAGTAAAACCCGGAACAGCTCTTTTTTTACTTCAGTCCGTGTTCCAGATTTGGGAGGGTTCCGCATTATAATCAGTGCAGTTATCCAGCTAACTCGGTAATCCTGCTTTGTGATACAGGGTTTTACTCAGTGCAGTTATCCAGCTAACTCGGTAATCCTGCTTTGTGATACAGGGTTTTACTCAGTGCAGTTATCCAGCTAACTCAGTAATCCTGCTTTGTGATACAGGGTTTTACTCAGTGCAGTTATCCAGCTAACTCGGTAACCCTGCTTTGTGATACAGGCCACAAGTCAGTGCTCCAGCTCCTCCCTCACGCCTCAGAGACAGACCCCAGCCTTTGGCTGTCTTTGGCCCCTCCCTCCCCCTGTAGGGGACTAACTGGGGTGTCGGCCATTTGCTGGAGCTTGTCTGACACCCTGGTTAGCCCCATTTATAGCGCCTTTATCGCCGCCCTGGAGGGCTCCCTAATCCCTGCTGTGTAAAACACTCGTGCTTCCGTCTGTACAGCCTGACCCTAAGTGGGTCTAATCCTATTTTTAAAAACATGTACACACACACACACACACACACAGCCAGACATGCACGCACACATATACACGTACACACAGCCAGACATGCACGCACACATATACACGTACACACAGCCAGACATGCACGCACACACACACACACACACACACACACACACACTCTCTCTCTCTGTCACATACACACACACACACACACTTTTTCTCTCTCTCTTCCATACATGCATACACACACAATCTCTGTCTCACACACACACCCCCACTGAATACCCAAGGCTTGGGGTTCCAAACATGTCTGTTACTGTGAGTGTGAGATAGGGAGAGTGTGAGCACGTGCGTGTGCATATGTCCGTGCGTGCGTGTGTGTGTTTGCCTCACACCTCCAGGCGGCAGCCCCCCTCTCCCTCACTGCTCTTCCCTGGTGCTGCTGCTCTAACGGGCTGGTCCGAGCCCCGAGTCCCCCCCCCCCCCCCCCCCCCCCCCACAGGCCCGGGGAAGAATCAGAGCTGCCCCAGGGGCTCCTTAATTATCCATCTTATACAGGGTCCTGTCAGATACGCTCCTCACAGGACCTCCTGACCCCGTGTACCCAGAAACCCCAAATACGGGGTGCACTGAGTAACGGATGATAACAGGTGTGTGTGTGTGTGAGTGTGTGTGCGTGCGTGTGTGTGTGTGTGTGTGTGTGTGCGTGTGCATGTGCGGGATTTCATTTTAAGATGACGTTTGTCATATGTGCCACAGATGTATAAATAAGTCTCGTTTACATTTTGTTTAACTGATGATCAAGTGTCATGAGGTTGTGAAGGTTCCCGTCAAATATTTATAAAAATGATAGAGTATCACTGTGCATTAGTGGGGTTTTGTTCATGTTGGTGTTAAACTGACAACCTGAGGTGCTGAGGCAGAAGCTGTGGCGAAACCAGGAATTGTTTTGGGGAGGGGGGGTGTTCTCAGTGGTCAGGCGGTTGAAATTCAAAACTGAACCGATGACTTTGGGAAAGGATTACATTTTTTGGGGGGGGGGGGAGACAAAACTGTCAGCGCTCCCCCTTTTGGGGGGGGAGGGGGGAGGTACTGACCAGCTATTTGCTCTTTCCCTCCACTGGTCCTCCTCTGCTGTTACAAGACCCTTTACATGCCTGGTCATAATCCAGCCCACTGATGATGTCACTGATGATGTCATCGGCAAACAAGTAACAAGTGTGCGGTGCAACTTGCGGGGCATGAGTACCTCCTTTACACGTCACATGATCGACATGATCTGTGTCAGTATGTATCATTATAGGCAATATATAATAGCTGGAATGTGTATCAAATAAATGACATAGATGATGTCATCTAAATAAAAAAAATAAAAAAATAAAAATATTTTCTTCAAAGCATCCGAAAGTAATTGGATTGGATTGGATTTACATACATATATAATGATATGAAGGTCACAGACTGCAGTAAAAACATGAGTCTGACTGCAGATAGAACTATGGCCATTGGCCAAGACAGGCCACCTGTCAAAGAAACTCAGTTACCCAGAGTATTCAAGGCCAAGGCTGGATGCAGGAGGGGCCACTGAATACGCTCTGCATGAGAGCGATAAGGCAAGGCATCATGGGTAATAATGACATCATTGCAAGAAAGCCGGCCCCTGTAAACTGAAGAGCGCTCACGTCTCTTTAGATATTTAATATCCGTGAAGGCTCTGGTTAGCATTTTTGCTGAACCGCCATCATTGAGACATAAAATTAAGTTGTGCCCAACTAAGACACAGACAGTTTTTTTCTCACTGAAAGCTTGAGGAGAAGCGGAGAGTCTTTCCTTTGATGTGCAGGGGAGTTTCACAAGTTGTTAAACCAAAGAACAAGAGTACGGGGGAGTTTCTGTGTGGGGGCAGGTGGGGGGTGATGCCAGGTAAAACTCACTACTGAAAACGCTCAGGTCAACAGAAGTGATTAAACAGCCTCTTCCTGAGGTACCTCAGTAAAGCCATTGGAGAGAACAGAAGGACTTTCCTTTCTCAAATGCAACAGGAAGTTGTCCGTGTGAAAGAGTAAACGGCCATCCCTCCCAGCTCATTATTCAGCGAGATTGCATGATGCTCCTTATTCAGCGGTGTCAAAGAGGTCTGGCTGTGAACGAGGCGTTAGACTGACAAAGGAAACAGAAAAACACTGAAACGACTGCTGAGGCTGCTCAAGAAACCCTGAAAAAAAGAGTCGTAATTATTTAGATGCAATAAAAAACCGCAGTAAACCTATCGTGAGGTGGTGTTTGGACAACTGGTCAGTAAAATTCTACAAACCTTTCGGACGAGACATTTAAGAGGCAACGATATTTACTGCAAAACTGTAAATCAGCCGAGTGAGTCTTTGAGGAGTCTGTTAATCTCAGCACCGTGGCCTTCAGACGTGCTGCTTCACGTCCTCACCGTCCCGTACGCTAAACAGGCTTCTGCTCCTGTGAAGGGTGGATCTGCAGGTCACACCCTGCGCCTGTGTGAGTTTCATACACACACACACACACTTGGGCTGAAAGAGTTTTACCCAGGGCCACTGGTGTCATGTGTACCGTTTCAGTCCAGTTCAGCTTTATTCCTGTAGTTGTGCTTCTTACAGACACACTGTCACAAAGGCAAGCTACAGGAAAACGGGACAGCAGGAGTTTAGAGCGGCACTTTGACGTGAGCTGATTTGAAAGAGGGGGGACAGGAGGAGAATTCCAGGGTCTGGACAGGCCCGAGGATAAGGGTTTGGTCAGCAGGAGACAGCAGAGACGCAGAGAGGAAGATAACGGGATTAGATGGCGCTATATCAGGGAGGAAATGACAGCAGATTAGCCCCTTATCCAGTGTCAGAACCCACACTAAGACCTGGAGCTAACGCACCCATCAACATGGCACTAACCTGGCTCTTAACTCTGCTGCAGAGTTCATTTGGTTTCTATTTTTATATTTCTTTGGGTTTTAACTGATTTTTTTTTTAACAACCTTGTTCATGTGTTTATGTATTGTGTTGCTGCTTTTCCCAGATCATATCAATTGTATTTCATGTATAGCCTACGTCTTGTTGTCCTATTTAATTGTGATTGCGATTTTATTTCAACGTGATCAAGAAGCATAGCATTCTGAGTGGAGCAGGACTAGGTGTGCATGGAGACACCTGAGCAGAACAGAATGGCTGAGTGACAAACTAATGCCATTACCCTTTGTCCTGTTTAAGAGCATAGACAGGGCACTAGGGAGAGAACGTAAACAGCTATAAAGGTGTTTGAAACAGGGATGGATTGTTCTTGCTGTGTAAGCATACTGCTTTTATATTTCCTGGCTATTTCTGGCATAATGCAATTGAGTGAAGGGGCACCAGTTTGTCCAGGGTGAGCTGAGAGTCATTACATGCATCTAAAAATTTCAAACGCATTTTTCACCAAGGTCTGCAGATTATGCTATATATTTCTCTACTTGATTACAGAGTTATGTAGAGACATCATTACGAACAGACTGAAAGACATTACATTGCACTACAGGTATTCAGCAGACGCTCTTATCCAGTGCGAATTACACAACTTTCAACATAGCATTTACATTGCATCCATTTATACAGCTGGATATATACTGAAGCAATGCAGGTTAGGTACCTTGCTCAAGGGTACAACGGCAGTGTCCTACCCAGGAGTCTAACCTGTGACCTTTTTAGGTTACAAGACCAGTTCCTTGCAGACAGACAGACAGACAGACAGACAGACAGACAGTCAGTCAGGGGTTCATTAAGGCAGTGACATCACCAGGTGACGTTACACACTTTGTATCTGACTCGGGTCTGACCACAGCTCTGGCATACTGCTCTGTGCTCAGTGCACGTGTTAGGGGGTGGACATATTGTGGCTGCGCTTGGTTCTCAGTCCGTCCCACACAGCGCGAGTCTGGCCATGGTGGCCTCGAACAAGCCGGACACGGTCGCATAATCACGACCACAGCTCGGTCAGACTGAATGACCCGTTGCCGTAACGCGGGTGAGATCCAACCGCAGCCGCTCTAGCACGAACTGTACGTTTTGTGCTGAGCGAAAGGCCAGAGTTCCCCAGCTAAGGGCGCGAATCGCCGCTTTTATTGCTTCTCCGGGGATGACGCCATGTTCTGTACTGCAAGTTCACGTGCCAACTGACTTCTCCCAGCTGGAACTGGAGCAGCTTCAACAACAGCTCTGAGTAAAGAAACATCCACAAAATGCATCGCATACTGTGCGGACAACTTTATCCTGAGTCGCTTAAACGCGATGCATTTTTACGCATGCTGCCCATTTATATGACCACATTATTGCAGGAGCAATTCAAATTTAAGGCGCAATATTTTTTTTAAGTTCGCATCCACAGTGAAATAATGTGTAAGACAATGATGTAGAAACTGCATTTCATGCATTTTTCAACTGACCGGACGCTAGCTCCGTCAAACTCAGATTTATTTAGATAAAATATCGGAAGTGATGTAGCATACACATCTCTCAATGTCCAGTCTTATCCGAAAAGGGCCGGTGTGAGTGCAGGTTTTAATTTTAGCCCAGCGCTACGACGCTTGAGTAAACTAATTAACTAATTCTGGTGTTCAGTCGAGACCTTGATAAGTAGAATCAGGTGCTGGGCTATAACGAAAGCCTGCACCCACGCTGACCCTTTTTAGGATTAGACACCTTTGGCCCTGCCCGAGAGTGATTTAGCTAGCTGAAGTTATTTAGGCTACAACTAAGAAGATGAACCATTTAATGGAGACGAAGGAGGTCGAATATTCAATGAATTACGGACAGGAACGACCACAGTTTGCTAGGCGTCCAAGGGGGGCCAGGAACAGGCGAGAAGAAGGAGAACATGTCGCGTGTTACAGAGCTTGGTGAGTGTCCGCGTTTTGGCCTATGCTTTCGGCTATTGGCACGAATGGTAACTAGCTAGCTGCTAGCAAAAATTAGCTGCCTCATATTAGCACAAGAGGTGAAGCTACCTTTACAGAGCATTTTACATTGTATTTGATGTTTTATTATATACATCTTGCATTTAGAACTAGCTAGCTATCTTGTATGATTTTGACCATCATCATCGTCGTAGGCTATCCGGCCAATCAGTAGGCTACTGTTGCAAATCCGACAGAATGTGACGATCCTTACAACAAACATTATTTTGTGGTATGTAATAAGATACTAGTCTGCTACCTAGATAATTGGCTATCCAGTTGTGACTATTAATAACCGTAACACTGATTTTGAATGCGTTACGATTTGTAGCCTAGTCTAAATTGTAGCTTCTTAGCTAATCACTATCAATACGTCATTTGCACATACACCAGCAAACGACGGTACATCACTAACTCAGATTTTTTTTTTTTTTAATGGGATTTTGAAGGGGCGTGGCTTAAGTTTCGTACTGCCCTTGACATTGTCCTTTTACCCCAGCCCCACTGAGCGCTATAGAAACTCCCGCCATCATATTGAAGGGAAATGCATGGATTTTTAGAGACAATCAATTCTATTTTCTATGAATATTTCTAGGTTAGGTTTGGGGGACTCTATGATGGACTTGATGTGTTCATGGCTATGAGTAACTGTTACATAATCAGTGTTGTACCTTATCGGACCTGTGTTTTGTAGTTGCTTCAATGACCTTTGGTATGCACTTATTGTACATTGTACATCTGCCAAATAAATGTAATGTAATGATGGACTGTTGGGACACCTGAAATAGATATGCAATGCCTAGAGTTCCAGGCTGCCTGTATTCTGATGCTAATTGTAACTCTGAAACTGAGGTGTCTATAAGGACACAAACAGTATACACAGTGTGACCCTCCCCAAACCCCCCCTGCCCACACACACACACACACACACTCACACTCACACTCACACTCATACACACACACACTCACACACACTCACTCACACTCACACTCACACTCACACTCTCACACACACACACATACACATATACACACTCACACTCACTCACACTCACACTCACACTCACACTCACACTCACTCACACACACACATACACACACACACACACACACACACACTCGCTCAGTTCCAGCCCAGCTGTTTCCACCAGGGAAGCACAGGTCCGGAGCTTAATCCCTCTTGGAAAGATAAATGTGGAAGAGCCTGTGTTTTCAGTGTGTTTTTGTTTGTGTGTGTGTGTGTGTGTGCGTGGGAAGTGGGGGGAGGTTATGGGAAATCGCTCTTCTCCTCTGGTTTGACCTTCAACCCAAACTCCGGAACAGTCTCTAAGTTCACCCTCAGGCCCTGACTATCTAAGCACAAAGAGCTCAGTGCCCCACCAGTCCACCTGCTCCCATGTCAGGTTTGGTGTTTTGCTGAGAGAGAAAAAAACACTTAATTCCACTCACTCCGGCTGTTTGACTACATTTCCCATGATCCCTCATCCAAGCATAGTTTTTATTATTCGTCCTTGGGCACCTGGTTTACAGGAGATGGTGTCAAGCATAATAAGTTGTGTGACTAAAAACCTTCCCGGTGTCGACTAACTGATAATACTACTAATTCCAGTGATGTCTGAGGCATATTTCTTCTACAGTGCAACCAATCCTAAAATATATTATTTACTCGCTATGTGATGATTCACAGAAAGTCTAGCCAGCTTGTCTGTCATGATATTTATAGAGTCGTTTGCCTATATTCAATAGTCAGCTTTGTGAATATTGATTGTGGAAAGCTAGCTTGTCGTGGTCTTTCAGATGACATCAGTGTGACTGTTTAGGTTGTCTTCGCTAGTTGGCCAGTGATGATATTTGAAACTATTTTAATGTGTGCTATGCTAGATGCCCTATTAATTGTGGCTTCAATGATTGTGCTCGGAATTTAGTTGTTTGTGGAATTTATTTTGTGTAATAGTGCTTCAAGGTCTTTATGCTCACAGAAGAGATTCTAGAAACTCCATCAGTTAAGTTTCTGTCAGGCAGTGTTTTATTATGATGTCATTTGGCTGATGTTCAGAAATAGGCCTGTTTCACCTCCTCTGGCCAATCAAAGGCATTTCTTCAGGCTGCTGGCCGAGGTTACCGGGTTTGCCCCTGCGTGTGAATTTAACACCCTCCACCGGCCAAATAGTGGCAATATTTTGATTGTGGCTGCTAAGAGTTTCTGCACTAGAAGCCACTTTGGCCGGTAAACAGTCAGGTAGTGTTTTATTGTAACAGGTAATGTGGCTGGCAGAATGTTGAAAGTGTTTGTTTCATGTCCTTGACTGCCATGAGCACAGAGTTAGTACAGTGTGACTCGGACGTGCCTGCAGACAGCGACTGGGGGGGGGGGGGGGCGGGTTTGGACTGGGCACAGCGACAGGTCTCCTGCTCTAATCTTTGTTGCGTGTGACTCGTGTCTCCCTGTGTCTCTAAATGCGTTAAGGTGAATCGGCTAAAAAAAAAAACACTGTCTGTCCCACACAACCACCACACAGGCCTGAGGACATGTCGGTTATATCTGCCCTTTGTGACATCATCTAGTTAAGAAGGGGGCTGTCCCACTATGTTCCCTGGGCTATCTTTTGTTTTTTGGAGTGAAATCCCATTGGTTATTGAGACCATGTTGCACTTTTCCGATTGGGTGAAGGCCCAGGAGCACACATTTGATTGGTTCCTGCTGTGCTGACCTTGAACTTGTGTCAGTGTGATCAAAGTTTCTGTGCCATGTACAGCTCCTTGAATTAACGTTATCATTGTAAACCTGAAACTAGAATATTTTCTCCAAAAATGAAATGAATGAAATAATGAAATAAAACAAAAACCAGCATTATTTTGGCATTGTGTTAGTTTATTTGCAGAGGATTGTGGCAGAAGTCCTCTCTGCCTGTCAACGGCAGGAGGTTTCAGGTGGTAACGAGGGTTTCCATGGTTACAGAATGGTGCAGGATGCACTGCCACAGCACGGTACTACTGTTCCCATAACTGTATTTGCAGGGGATGTTCGGGGCTGCAGGGTTGTGTAATGTTAAGAGCAGGGAGTGGAGTATCTGGTGCAGCCATAGTATCTGTGGTGGAACTGAGTAATACTGATTCACAATGAGGAAGGAAAGTTTGCGCTTGAGTTATAACGGGACAATTTCAGAAACATCAGCTACTTTGAAAATGCAAAAAAACGCTAGTCCTGCGTTTCCACGGAAACTCAGCCGTTTTCACTGCACTGGGAACGGCGCCATGGAAACCACATCCCTCTGGCCTCCGTCTGACACGGTGCGGAGTTACCGCCGGGTCATGTGACTTTGGGATCATCACCTGGTGAAATCGGTACGTTACGGAGGCGTAAATGCTCCCGCCAAACCCAGGTGTGTCTGAGAGGCGGCTGTCTGAGGGGGTGGTACCCCAAATCCCTGACACCCCTCCAGCACCCAGGTTTTCCTCTCTGAAGACCCTCATGGTTTCCAGTGTTCCGGTTCAGCCGTTTTAAAAGCTTTGTTTGCGTGAGGAGCTGTGACCAGTTCTCTTACAGACCCCCCCAAGACCCCCCCCATCTCACCACCCCTCCTCCGCTGTCCTCTCTTTCAGCCCCTCAGGGCATGGTGCGCGTACCCGTTTCCGAATGTTTTAGGAACTTTTGCTTCTGTCCTAACAAAATAGCGTGTCTCGGCCGAGGCCAGTTCCACTTCCAATCTCAACACGGCCCCCTCAGGAAGCGAGCTGGGGCTCAGCTCTCAGTCTGAAACATGCCCGCAATGTTCTGCGAGGATTTGCCAGTCTGTTAATCAACAGAGGTGTGTTTGAGGACCCAAACCCCGATTTTTAAGGCCGCCTTTGCTAATCTCTGTTTTGAATTAGAAGGAGCCAGGATGGACAGACTGGGGGGTCTGATTGAAAGAAGGATGGGGGGGGGGGGTAGTCGTCAAAATGAAAGGAGGTCCAGTTTCTGTCGGACGGCTGACATTTAAGGCCAAAGAAAGGAGAGAAAGTAAACACCTGATCTCATTTCTCTCCTTGCCATAACTGCTGAAGGAGTGCGGAGGGGGGATTATTGAGCGAGCGAGGGAGGGAGGGAGGGATGGAGGGATGAATGAAAACGAGTGCACAGCAGAGAATGAATGAAAACATGAAAGTGTGCAACAACAAAACACACCCCCCCCCTCGCCCCGCACACACACACACGCCCCCTCCCACACCAGAACTTCGCAAGATAACAAAGCGATTCACAAAAAAAGAAAAAGAGAAAAAGAGAGAGAAAAAAGCGGAGGGAACTGCAGCTGTGAGCGGCGGCTCCTGTTCCCGCCAAAGAAAAGGCAGATTTTCTGGAGGGGGGGGCGCCTGTAACAGAGCCCCCCTCAGCCTGTGTGTTATAATGGGACACATTCGGGGTGGTGGTGGGGGGGGGGGGGGGGGGGGTGACGGCTCTATAAAGAGGTATTTGAGTGACAGGCGGTACATCGGAGGCTGGTAATGCGTTGCAGATGGGAGGGTAAGACTATCCCCCAAACCCCCCCCCCCCAGATTTGGATGGGGGAGCAGAAGGCTGGCAGGCACTCTGGTGTGACTCTGAGACCCGGACAGAGTGTCCCATCTCTGAGCCCCGGTCAGGGTGTCCCATCTCTGCGCCCAGAAAGGGTGTCCCATCTCTGAGCCTGGACAGAGTGTCCCATCTCTGAGCCCGGACAGGGTGCAGGGTGTCCCATCTCTGAGCCCCAGTCAGGGTGTAGGGTGTCCTGGACAGGGTGTCCCATCTCTGAGCCCCGGTCAGGGTGCAGGGTGTCCTGGACAGGGTGTCCCATCTCTGAGCCCAGGACAGGGTGCAGGGTGTCCCATCTCTGAGCCCAGGACAGGGTGCAGGGTGTCCCAGCCTGCCCCCCCCCCCCGTCACCCCGTCACACCTGGAGTTAGATGCCTTATTTCCAATTCTGTCGCTCACCTGTAGATCCTCTGAACACTTTTACAAGGAAACCCAAAAACGTACAATCATGGGAAAGAAGAATTCTGTTTTATTTTTAAATTTGTAAAAATGTTATTTTTCTCTGCATTGCCAGTATTCAGTTTTTCTGCTGTCTGCAGTATAAAGTTTTTATGATTTAGTATAAATATTTGAGCCGAATCTGGACCGTGTGGATTCCAGGGTCTTCACTAAAACTACGGAGGATGAAGATGAGTTTATGCCCCATTATTATGGCACAATGCAGTCTTCCAGCAAGGGTCATGACCTCTGACCCTCTGGTCATGAACACTTAGCACCACATTTAAGCTGTTTCTTTCAGCATCTGTGATGCCCCTGGACATCAAAGAGACAGCCATTCATTTGGAATGAACGTTGCATAACAAATTCAAATTACAATGTGTATTACAATAAAAATAAATTAATTTAGAATATATGCATTCAGAAATATCAGAATGTAAATACGCTCAGCAGGGCTCCATCATGTAGAACAAACCGTGACCTTAAGGGGGGGGCTGCTCTTCCAGACGGCTAGGAATGAAATTTTTAAAACGCAAAACGAAACTGCATCTGCAGCACCCGTGCGACCTCTCTGGGATCTGGGTGCTCGGTCATCCCATGCCCCCCCTCGATAAAACAAACCTACGCACCCCCCCCCCCCCACCACCTCTAAAACAAACCTGCCCCCGCCACACTGCGGAGCGCTCACTTCACATTTAATTAAACCCTAATTTGGAAAACAAACCCAGCGCTGGGCACGTCCCTCCCTCACCCTCGATCCGAAGGCCACGCAGCCAGATGTTTCTTTTTACAAGACAGAAATATTCAACCACAGCGCCTTTTTTCAGTGAGGGAATCCGCTCCCCCCCCCCCCATCGTATGTGGGATTAGCGGGGGTAATGCAAACAGGGGGATCGTGTGTCAGAATTTTTCCCCCGTTCTCGCCATCTCTGCGTAAACATCGCGGTGCTCTCCCTCCCTCACGTCCACCGCCATCTTTATTTCCTCTGCACAGGGCCTCCTGCCGCGTTTGTTTTAGTAGCAGAGCCCCGTGTGTGTGTGTGTGTGTGTGTGTGAGCGTGTGTGTGAGCGTGTGTGTGAGCGTGTGTGTGAGCGTGTGTGTGAGCGTGATAGTGTTACTTTTCCTGTGGGAGGGGTGGGGGGGTCCACCCCACCCTCCTCTCTGAACTCCCCTCTTGAGCTGCTCCACAGCGGAGTGTCACACACCGCAGTGGCCCACAGTGTTTGTGCTTCTGTTTGACTTAACGCACCGTGTGTGTCGGGTTCTGAGGTGGGAGTAACCTTCTGATTGACAGTATATGTGTGTTAACCCATGTGTTAGCCCATGTGTTGTTATAGTTACAAGCCAAGCGTGCTTGTCATGGAACTAAAACACTTGCAGCGTTCATTAGCACATGGATTACGCGGGGCGGGGGGCAGGGGGCAGGGGGCGGGGAGCGGGGGATGGGACAGGGGCCTGAGTACCTAACCCCCTCTCTTTTTTTTAGTACTGCAGTTGCATAGTAGTGTACGACCAGACAGGAATTAGCCTGAAATATTCAGACCGTCATGACTGAGACACTGGTGGCACAAGTTAACACAAGTTAAGAGGCAAACACAGCCGCTGTGGAGGGGGGGGGGGGCGCATGAGTCATCTGCCAACGCGCCCGCCCGGTGGGTCAGCGCCAGTGCTTCCGGCCTAAAACGCCGCTGACTGGCTTTATCGCGTGGCAGGTCTGCTGTACGTAAGGTCTCCTAATGCCTCCGGTTTGCTGACGTTGCCGCTGCTGTTCTCCTGGATCGCTGTCTGTTTGCGCTCTGGCTGAGAGCCCCTTCAGAGCGATTCTGTGAAATGATGGAAAGAGCTCTTCATTTCTCTTCTTCCTGAAGCAACTGTCCAAACGGAGACGGGGGGAGGGGTCTGTGTTTGTCCTGGCCCAAACTAAGTGCCGAATGACGCAGACGTCCAACCCGCCACAAACTCCACTGACCAAATATAGGTATTCACAGTTTGAGGATCACAATCCATTTCCCAAATCGCGGAACCTTTCCAAGCATTTAGAATGAATTGAATATTTACTTAGCGATATTTTTGGATTAATGGGCTAATGGTCCAGACTTAAAGTGACCGCTGATTGTGTTTCTACACGAGAGCATCATCCCTCAGGAAAGCCCTTTTAGGGAGACTCACTTCTCTTTGAATGCAGTAAAGCTAACGTAGGCTCATGAGGGGCAAGACTTGTGTGGTAATTAGAAGTGTTTTTTATTTTAGGAGAAAAGGCCGCCTTAAACAGTTGTTCTGTTTTCTGGTGAAAACTGTATGACAGACTGCTCCATTACATGTGCGAGAAACACTATTGCGACCCATTATGCCGCAAAAACTCATGATCCAACATGATTCAGGTTCGTTCAGAGGTGTTCAGGTGTGTGTGGAGGTGTTCAGGTGTGTGTGGAGGTGTTCAGGTGTGGGATAGGAGCAGGAAGAGGGTGGAGACACCCTGGCACGGTGTTAGGCACACTCGTACCCTAATGGTGTAGGGTGATCCCCATCTCCCCATGGTAAAGCAGTTCTTTCCTGCAGGGTTGGGCGTCTTTCAAGAGCATAAAGCCCCCCCCCCCCCGAGCACAGATAGTCACCCAATGGTGTGAGGAGCCAGATACTGACATCCAATCACAGTCTTCTCAGTCACCACAGCTGAACCCAAACCAGCATTTACGGAAGATTCTAGAATGAAGTCTGAGACATGTTCTACGCTTCCATCATCTAATCATGAGTTTATTTGCCTTCTTATGGGAGTCCGGTGTGGTAAAAACGCACTCGCGCACACACACACGCGCACACACACACTCACACACACACACATGCGCGCACACACTCACACTCACACACACACACACACACACACACACACACACCTATCAAAGACCTCCCTGTTCCGTGCTGAAGAATGGAGAATGTAGATTTTGTGGAAACTTCCATCTAATTCTGAGGATTTCCTTCTGTTTATTTTACCTGCTCACATGAGAAACTCTCAGGGACGGAGTCGAGGAAATATTTGCTTTACCTCACACGCGCCGCATGCACTCACACACACGTGCACGCACATACACACACACACACGCACTCACACACACACACACACACACACACACACACACACGCGCGCGCGCCGCATGCACTCACACACACGTGCACGCACATACACACACGCGCCGCACGCACTCACACGCACACACATACACACACTCACTCACACACACACACACACACACACACGTGCACGCACACACATACACATAAGCACTTTTGCGGCCATGTCAGTGTTATGTTGTGTGTGTGTGTGTGTGTGTGTGTGTGAGTTCTGTTAGAGAGCAACATCAGCACGGAGGTGTCGGCTGTTTGTTCCTGTGTGGAAGTGTGTGTGTGTGTGTTTGCAGAGTGTAAGCAGATGTGAGTCTTGTACTGAGGGGGTGGGGTGAGCTTGTGGTGGTGTTACAAAAGGAGGGGGGGAGGCTGTTCTCAGTTCTTAAACGATGCTCTTTGGTGGAAAAGCCTCCCTTTGGGCCGGCAGGTTTTTCAATGAGCTTTTACAATGTGCTCATTACCACATCAAAACAGCCCGGGAAAGGGATAGTGCCTGGGGGGGGGGGGGGGGGGTTAGGCGCATTGAGTAACGCTTTCTCCCTCCACTTTTCTGGCTCTTTTAAAGATGGGGGGTGGGGGTGGGGGCAGGCCAGTGCCATAATGATTCCTTTAATCAAGCACATGGGCAGAGAGGGGCATTTTCTTGTTTCTCCGGGCCCTCGCTCACACACACGCCGACACAGGTATGTTCCTGGCTCATGAACCTGAAAAGAAACATGCCTTAATTTGACTTTACAGTCACTGATACATGCGGTTTCAGCGCACGATTGTCTCAGCGGCTGGCTCCAAAACAAACTGCTTTTTTAAGTGGTTAAATAGACTACAGCACATATTTAATACGGAGAGTGATACGTGCTGCTGTCATTGAAAACATTATAAAAAATAACGGGGACTCTTGCAGAAAGAAGCATCCAAGCGCGGGTGAAGCAGGCACGCGGTAACACGGCTCCTCAAATGCGTTTGGCACAAATAAACAAACCAGCACCCAATTAAGTACACGCTGTTAAAATAAACGGGGGAAAGAGCGGGGGTCGCCCCGAGGGCACGCGCATGCCGCATAATTACCTCGCTCGTTATATCACATTACTCCACATTCATCTCGTTTGGAATTTCTGCCCGAGGTAACATTAAAAACGGCAACTTCAACTATATAATGACTAAATTTAGGTTACTGAAATATTACGTGGAATATCGATGTGTTAGTTTGGACAGATAATTATGTCCGGCAACACAAAAGACTGCACAAAATGAGAAAAAATAGTTTAAAAAAAATAAAATAAAATAAAAAAAACTTTGAATAGTATATCATAGACAAGCATAAACGGGCATACACACAACTTTGTGACGTTGGCTTCTGGAATTGTCCTTAAATTCCTATCACAGTGCATTTACTTATTTTTATCCAAAATAAGTTATTGCGATTATAACCATGGAATACCCGCTCAGTACTTTTTAATGACGCGTTGGAAATCGTATCTGGCACAAGAATTGTCTTTTGAGTTAAAAGCCTTTCTGCATTATAGCACCCCGTTACCGTGACAACCTTTGAGAGACTCCAGTCGTCTCATCCGAGACAAAGCGGCAAGTTGCGCGTGATCGCTGAGAGAAACAGTACACGCGTGTGTTACCGTTCCGTTCCCAAGGCGACCTGTAAATCGCAAGCGCCGTCACGGTGTCCTGAACTTACCAATAACAAGCGAAAAAGTAAAAGTTTTAACGACGAACAACATTCGGTACATTTACGACAAAACTCACCTAAGTTGGTCTTGCAAAGACAGTCTGCCTACACCATGTTTATGTGGGTAGGTATGCTCTCAATATAACTCTTCTTACAGAGCAGAACGACTGCTATAGTTTGAATCCTTTTTTTTTAAACGTAAAATCCGTTAAACAGCTGGATATTTACTGAAGCAGTTCAGATTCATTACCTTGCTGAAGGGCACAATAGCAGTGTCCCCTATGGGAACTAAACCTACAACTTTGGAGTTACAAACCCTGCTCCTTCAACATTGTGCTTCATTATGCACTTTGTTTAGGTTCCTTTTATTCGACTCAACTGAGCATTTCTGTCAAACCCGGATTCTGTAACTGACAAAACAATACCCTCGTTGAAAATATAGAAACATGTCTTTATTGCCTCATCTTTTGAACATTTATGTTATAAAAAGGCACTTTAGCTTCCTCCACTCTCTTGCCCTTACATTATGGCTTTTTACTAACATATACAGAAACATTCGTATAAAAGCTGTGGAACGCCATGGATAACAAATTAAATACACATAAAATAAATAAATGTAAACTATTTTTAACAGATTTCTTTTTGCCATAAGAGGAGAATACGAGACCATTTTTATAAGCTGACAGGTTTGCCTGGAAACGGTAAGAAACGCTGCACTTCCCACTGCAGGCTGAACTAGGCCACTTCCCTTTTCTTGATGAATTCTGCCTGTAATTCTGTGTGGAACACATCCAGGACGGGGGGATTAATTTCTTATTCTACAGCCTGGGATAATATATAGTCTTGTCCCGAGGCAGCATTATAAAAGGGATGATAAGGGCTGTCACTGCTTCTGGAGCCTGTAGCAGGGTCTTGGCAATCTGCTTCCATACATTCAGACTGCATCCCCAGCCCAACTCCTGTTTTATAGCTTTGTTCACAACAGGTAAAATAAAAAAGAAAGTCTGGTCTCAGGTGTGTGTGGGGGTGTCCAGGTGGGGGTCCGTTTTGGCCATGTTGGGGTGTGGTCTCACAGATGTTTAGGGTTGTCCAGGTAGGTGTGTGGGGGTGTCCAGGAAGGCGTGTCCAGGTAGGGCTGTGATCTCAGACGTGCATGGGGGTGTCCAGGTAGGGGTGTGGTCTCAGAGGTGCATGGGGCTGTCCAGGTAGGGGTGTGCAGGTGTCCAGGTAGGGCTGTGATCTCAGAGGTGCGTGGGGGTGTCCAGGTAGGGGTGTGCAGGTGTCCCGGTAGGGGTGTGGTCTCAGAGGTGCGTGGGGCTGTCCAGGTAGGGGTCTGTTTTGGTCATGTGGAGCACGATGGCGGGGGTCTTGTAGTGGCACTGAGTCCTGCCGCAGGGTTTGCGGGTAGTCCTTACCGCCATCCTCCCGCTGCACAGGCCCTGCCACGTCTGCAGGGTCTTGGGGCTCCAGGCCCACACGCCGCTGGTGATGCCCACCACCAGCGACATGAAGATCTTCAGCATGAAGACGGCCACGGCGGGCAGCGAGGCCTCCATGGAGCAGCCGTCGCCCCGCCGCCCCCTGTAGGGGGCGCACTTGCCCTGCAGCCCGCGGGACCTCCAGCGGTCCACGTTGAGGCGCTCGTAGAAGTAGCAGATGATGACGCAGGCGGCGGGCACGGTGTAGAGCACGGCGTAGAGGCCGATCTTCACCATCAGCTTCTCCAGCTTCTGCGTGTCCGCGCCCTCGGTCCGCATCACCCGGCGGATGTGGAGGAGCGCGGCGAAGCCCGTCAGCGTGAAGGAGGTGCCCAGCGCCAGGTAGCAGCACAGTGGCACCAGGACGAAGCCCGTCAGCGCGCCCGCGTCCATGCTGCCCACGTAGCACAGCCCCGTCAGCTCGTCGCCCGCCACCTTCCTCATGGTGAGGATGACGATGGTCTTCATGGCGGGGATGCCCCAGGCCGCCATGTGGAAGTAGGAGCTGTGCGCCTCGATGGCCTCGTGGCCCCACTTCCTGCCCGCGGCCAGGAACCAGGTGAGCGTGAGCACCACCCACCACAGGGAGCTGGCCATGCCGAAGTAGTACAGGATGAGGAAGACGATGGTGCAGCCCGTGCTCTCCAGGCCCTCCTGGATGACGAAGAGCTCGCCGTTCTCGCGGTCGCAGGCGATGTTCTCGGCGCCCGCCACCGAGCGGATGATGAAGGCCACGGAGTAGACGTTGTAGCACATGGAGAGGAAGATGATGGGCCGCTCGGGGTACTGGAAGCGGTGGGGGTCCAGGAGGAAGGTCAGCACGGTGAAGGCGGTGGAGGCGAAGCAGAGCGCGGACCAGACCGTCATCCAGACGAAGGCGAAGTCCTTGTCCTGCCGCGACCAGAAGACGTCCACCCCCGGGGAGCAGCGGGGGGCGCAGGACCGGCTCTTCTCCACGTACTGGAACTTCTCCGGGTTCTCGCAGGACCCCGGGGTCCCCGGCGAGCGGCCGGTCCCGGCGCCGGGGGGTCTGGGGCGGGGGGGCACCGGGAGCATGCCCTCGCCCTTCTTGGTCTCGGGCTTGGTGTCGTTCTCGGGCGCCTCCATGCACAGGGCGTGGGGGTCGTTCTTGGTGGGCAGCCGGGCGCAGTCGAGCGAGTCCGGCCAGCCGAAGCTGAACTTCTCCATGACGGGGGAGCACCGGTGCCGCGCCTGCTCGCACATGGGCCGGCAGGCCGGGATGGACGTGGACACCTGGTCGGTGCACATGGGCGCGTACAGCGAGCACAGGAAGAAGCGCAGGCGCCCGTCGCAGCCGTACTCCACCAGCGGGGCGAACTCGTTCAGCTTGAGCGCCGCCTCGCTCTGGCTCTCGTGCCGCATGAAGTTGGGCATCCTGGTCATGTTGTACCCGATGCCCTGGCACATGGGAATCGCGATGGGCTCGCACTGCGCCTGCGCGCGGCGCTCCGCGTCGTACGCTCCCATCTCGAAACTGGAGCCGGCGATCGCGAGCTGGCACCAGAGGGAGATCGCAATCCTCATGCGAACGGCTTCCATGCTGTCCTTTGAACGGCGGGTTTAAGTCACGCGCTTTTAACGTGGAAACAAATGCGCAAACGCTTCAGCAAAAATGAAAGCATTCCGCGTGCAGCAAAAACCTCTGATTGCACGGTTTCATAGTCCGTTCAGCGCGAACCAAAGCTGCACATCCGCGTGTCTTGGGCTCAACACAAATCCTAAGAATAAAATGGTCCTGCGGACACCCTTAAATCATTCTCCTCTTGAGTAACAACTACGCAAAAATTAAGAAACGTGATATTGGCTATACGGTTTCACGCTAACATTAACGATAACGAAGCAGAGAAAGGACTGCATATGGCAAACATTAATTAAATCGCTCTGTAAAACAGATCATTCCACGCGAAAGCAATTATAGGTAGCAAGCCAATCTGTGAACTGTTATTTACCTCATTCAGTTTCGTTTATGTCTTATTTCAGCGAATATCCATCGGAAGTTGATCTAACCATAACAGTGCAGTTTCCAATGAATATGTGCAAGATGCGCAGCTGCTTTCGATAGTTAACTGGAGTCGATGCGTTTAGCGCTGCCCCACACTCCCTGTATCCATTCCTCGCGAAGACTAAACTTTATCCTCCTCTCGCTGCCTCTTCTCCACAGGGGCGGGAAAGACGTGACGAACTTATTTCGCTCCGCCCGTGGCTCGCCTGATTAGGCATTCTTTTCAAGAACAATTTGCATATGTATCCACCCAAAGCACGCTGGGATAGGCACCAGCACCCCCCGCGACCCTGCTCAGGATAAGCGGGTATAGATAATAGATGGGTGGATGTGTCCCCTCAAAGCTTTCTGCAGCATGGTCCCAGTCAGAAAGGAACGTCCCCTGCTCTTTCTAATGATGAAATGAAGTTTAAATGAACCCAGTGATCAAAATCCGGAATCTAGATGTCTAGAGGACTGGAGGTCAAAGTTGACTGACGTTTTGACATGAAAGGACTAGGATAACCACACTATAGCTCAAGTTTTACCTGGATGCAGCCTGGCTACGTCCTGTTCGGCTAGAAAACCTTCATCTTTCAACCAAAAAATGCTTAATTGGGAAGTTGTTGAATGTTCATAGTCCTCTTGGTTTTCTGTTTTTTAAGCAAGTCGAGAAGACTATTAAACCGTAATTATTCATTGACTTACATTTGGCAGTGCACTTAAAAAGCAGGAAAATGGAATTATATCCTATTCGTCAGGATTCACTCTTTGTAAACTTGTGTCGCGTGTGTGATCTTTGATAATGATATTGTTTTCGTATGGGAGCTTGAAATCAAAGTAAATACGTTTTCTATATAGTGGAATCAGTTTTAACTTAAAAAACAAACCAAACGCTTGGTTCCCGACGCAGAATGTTGCAATACAAATGGATTAATGTCGTGCAAAACATACTTAGCATAAGTCTATGTATTGTGTCTGTATCGTGTGTCTTTATGACTGAATTTAATGTGATATAACCGAGTGCTGAAATATCAAACCATTTTTATTCAGTCTCCATTTTATACGAATGTAACGTGTTTAGTAAGTAGCGATATCCGAATGAACGATAAACCGGCCAATTTTCCCTGACCACACACAAAAGGAAGAATCCAATACAAACTAGAAGTTTGGCGCAACACCGACACTTCATTATTACAATTTACATAATTCCCACCAGACATCCAATGTGCATATTTATCCAGTGTTTTTACAGTTACTTTGAGCTGACAGTATTTTGGCATACCATTTTCATCAAAAAAAAGAATAAAATCTGTTAACTTTTAAATATGCTGAGTGTAAAAAGATAATTTATACCATCTAGTGACCCCATGAAGTATTGCAGCTGTAGCGTGCAGAGAGAACCCCGGAGCTCGCGCGCCTTTTGGGTTTGTGTGTTGGGACCTGATTGATTGTTACCGGGAAGGCTATGTGGCCCTACTTTTAAATACATAATCAGTTAAGGTTGATATTTTATGTTTTGACCAAAAAAGAAAGTAAGAAAGAAAGAAAAAGATTTAAATGAAGTTGTTTTGTGAAACAATAACTCAAGCCTAAAAAACTGTCTGATCAGTTTGGTCTTTTAGTTCTTAATAGCTAAAGATGATAGTATCTGGACAGGGAAACCTGATCAGATTTGCACTCCTCCTGGGAGATGTTTTACAGATATATGACCGTGTATATTATCTGACAAACAATAAATCTACAACTGAATCTGAGACACTAGTTTCTAAAAACAGTACTGCTACAACTTATCATCGTCAAAATGTTGTCATACTCTGCTTACTGAAATTATTTTTTTTCATACATTGACATGGGCTGCATGTCTTGATGAAACGTCTCCTAATGCCCGATGTTTAGATCTCTTTGTGTTTACAATGAACCCGGAAACCGAGTCTCTGCCCCCAGCTCATCCAGACCCCATTCGCTTATCTGGCCATAAATTGTCCCAGATGCACGAGCAGTTGAAATGGCCATTGAAATGATGTCAATTGTGTGTGTGTGTGTGTGTGTGTGTGTGTGTGTGTGTGTGTGTGTGTGTGTGTGTGTGTGTGTGTGTGTGTGTGTGTGTGTGTGTGTGTGTGTGTGTGTGTGTGTGTGTGTGTGTGTGTGTGTGTGTGTGTGTGTGTGTGTGTGTGTGTGTGTTTTTATATATTTAGTTTATCAGATTGGCATAGAAAAAAAAATTTCAGCCTGCCTCTGAGTTCTGATTCGTATCTTAAAGGGGAAGTGCATTCATTCCGCGGCGACCCGCGCAGAGATCTTATCCTGCTCTGCGCTCTCACACGCGGCCTTTTCGGAAATTCCGTTTGGGCTTCGCCGATCTTAGCCGCGTTCGTTCTCCGCTTTCTTTGTTCTCTGAAAGCAGCCGTTTGAGGAACAGCGGAGCAAATTGGTCGGTTACGTAATTGCTTCTGGCCAGTGCTCTTCACCCCACTCTGAGACGCAATGAGGCTTGATTGAGATATCCATCTGGAAAATCTGTCTGAAAGCACATTTATTATGAGAATAGCCCCTTTATAAATTGCTTGTCTACAAAACAATCTTTTGAGTGCTTGTTCTGATATGTATTTTAAGTAAAATGCTGATTAACTTGGAACAAGCTTGCTTACATAAAATGCTGATTAACTTGGAATGAGCTCACTGCCAAGATTTAGCTCTAGGGCAGAGAATTAGGAACCACCAATCTGAATAAATCAGTGGTTTGTGGTTTGGTGCAATGCCATTGGCCGTGGTTTGGTGCAATGCCATTGGCTGTGGTTTGGTGCAGTGTCTTTGGTGATGTGCCTTTCAGAGACTCAGAATGATAGCTGCTAAATCACCTCAGGAGATGTCAGCCTACATCACTGTGGCACATTGTGATGTCATAGACCAAAACCTTTCAGCCTACATCAGTACTTTGGGACATCATAAACCACAAGCTGTTAGCCTATATCAGTGTCACATTGTGATGTCATAGACCAGGACTCATATCTCAGAGCTCTAAACCCGGAGGCCTGACCCAGGATTAGAGAGTCATGGCTGCAATGTATCCGCATAACTCATCATAGAAAAATATTATTCATCTCTGCATACCAAGTTGAACTTTACCAGAATACAGTTTTCCCCATTTTTCCTGTTCCTTCGACAATCAAGCGTCAATGATTGTAAAGCAAACATAACTCCAAATCAGTCATTAGATAACACACATTTCAGTCATAATATTAGATGTGTGAAAACAGGGCAATTTCAATGTACATTTTGAAATTTCCACCCTCTAAGTCAAATCAAAACATATTTTATAATGCATTTTGCAACACATTTGTCAGGTCTACCACAAAGTGTATTCTGTCTAAAGCATCTGAAAAGCAATTCTGTGGGGTCAGGGGTCGGGGTATGGGGTGTTTAGATGGGCAAACAGGATTAAACCCTTGGATGAGCCAGGCTCTGTACAGGGGGCTCATTCTCTGTCTGTCTTAGGACAGGGGTCCATAGTGGCCAAAGTAGCTTTAAAACCAGTCTAATTTTATAACAGAAATTAACATTTTTTAGGATGTGACTGATCTTCAGCATCAGTGAAGGCCTTTCTATAATCTGGTTTGTACCTCAGTGTCTTAAGTAACTGCAAGACTGTGGCATTAATTTTAAAAATATCAGTTTACCTGAATTTTACCCTCAGCTGTTGTGGGGGTACGTGGTGTTTAGACACAGTCCTATTCTCGCTTCTGCAGTGGTTTCTAAAAATGTGTCTATGAACCGGCTGGTGGGGGCTCATCTTGTTAAGGCCCTGTTTTGGTGCATAGATGAGCCCCACGGTCTGGAACGTGCCCCCCAGGACGACAGTGCCAGCAGCCCCACTGGGCGCAGGGGAGCAGTAGGCTCGGCTGTCCCCCCCCCAGGGATGACAGGGTACCAGCCAGGATAATGACATCACTGCTCTATATTGCCCCCTGCAGGTCGATCAATGATGTATGCCTGTTATGGTGAAAGTGTCTTCTGACAACCATGGACCTGATTTACTAAGACCTTTAGCACCTGAGAAACCTTTTAGCACATGCAAAAATAATAACACAAACAAGGATTGATGCAAAACAAATACCGTGACCAGTCATTAGTGCTGTTATTGGTTGTGCCTGGGCTAAAAGTTTTTTGCATGTGCTAAATGTCCTAGTAAGTCAGGCCCTGTGTGTGCGTGATGAGAACAGTGCTTTGGAGGAGAGCACATGCTTGTTTGCCCTCTTCTGAAAATAAACATAAAATGCCTAATCTTTTTTTGTGTGTGTATATGATGTTGCTACATCATTCTAAACATCTCTCAAGTCCAGCTTGAAGGATGTAGAAAAATATTTTTGGAGTAAGTCTAGAAACAGACATTATGGTTTTGATTGGCTGTAGAAAATGATGAGCCTCACACACACACACACACAGTGCAGGGATGTTGTGGGACGTTTAGTTTGAGGTTATGAACACATTTGGACCTGTATCCATGCCAAAATTATGTCATTCCCTCTTACTTTTGGCAAGCTTTTCTTCATATTGCTGTAATCTTGATCAGAGTCCATATGCTGTATGTATATTTGCTTTCACTCTGGCTGACGTGTGCAGTAGTTGCAGTTTTAACAATCCTGATGAATTCAGGGTTTAAATGGAAAAACGTTGAGGATCGGTGTAGGCAGGTAGGCATTACAGCTGAGAATAGAAGCAACCCACTCCGTTGTTTAGAGAACACACATTTTTTGAATGAGGTGTGCTTTAGAGTTGGAGTAAAAACCTACAGGACGGTAGATCTCCAGGAACAGGGTTTGGCAGCCCTGCTCTAGCTGTTGAATGAGGTATGTAATGTATGCTTTGTTAGGTTTGGAGTGTAAACCTATAGGATGGTAGAACTCCAGGAGCAGGGTTGGGTAGCCCTGCTCTAGCTGTTGAATGAGGAGTGGTTTGTTGGGTTTGGAGTGTAAACCTACAGGATGGTAGATCTCCAGGAGCAGGGTTGGGCAGCCCTGCTCTAGCTGTTGAATGAGGTATGTAATGTATGCTTTGTTAGGTTTGGAGTGTAAACCTATAGGATGATAGATCTCCAGGAGCAGGGTTGGGTAGTCCTGCTCTAGCTGTTGAATGAGGAGTGGTTTGTTGGGTTTGGAGTGTAAACCTACAGGATGGTAGATCTCCAGGAGCAGGGTTGGGCAGCCCTGCTCTAGCTGTTGAATGAGGTATGTAATGTATGCTTTGTTAGGTTTGGAGTGTAAACCTATAGGATGATAGATCTCCAGGAGCAGGGTTGGGTAGCCCTGCTCTAGCTGTTGAATGAGGAGTGGTTTGTTGGGTTTGGAGTGTAAACCTACAGGATGGTAGATCTCCAGGAGCAGGGTTGGGCAGCCCTGCTGTAATGAAACATAAATGCAATGACCCCTCTCTCACACGCGAGCCCTGAAGCTCACCACAGACCCAGACCCCCCCCCCCCCCCACACACACACACACACACACACACACTCCAGCAGGTCTCTCTGTCCCGTAGGTGTGAAACGGGATGCCGTCTGGCCGCTCTCTCTGTTTAGACTAGGAGATGCTTTAAAGCTGCTCTTTCCACTAATTTCCCCCCAGGTCGAATGTTTCTCGTCCTGAAATAAAAGGATCAATTATGACCATTTGCTGGGGGGGAAAAAAAAAAGACAAAAAGCATCTTTATTGAGAGGAATGGAACAAGCCTTTCCCACAGTCTGAGAGTGGCAGGTTACCATGATTGTATCGAAACCAAAGTCCTGGCTAAGTTGGTAACGGCTGCTGGACACTGTTCAGACCTGTATTCAGAGTGCACCTGAGACACAGCGATCAGTCTGTGCTGATCTCAGGCCAGGTTTCCTCTGCCCACACGTTAACCATGATGAGCTAAAATGGCCCAAGGCCTGCGTCTGGAGTTCTGCAGGAGGAACACGGGCACAGCAGCACTCTTCCTAAGTCAGCGGGTGCAGGCGCAGCTGATAGAAGTGGACGATGTGTCACTTGACACAGGGTCAAGATCATCCCTCTGTACCGAGTAATAACTGAAATGGACAATGAAAACGTAAGGATTCATATTTTTACTCCCTCCTGTTGTCGCACTGTAAGATGCAGTACCAGGACCCCGCCTGTGTGTGTGTGTGTGTGTGTGTGTGTGTGTGTGTGTGTGTGTGTGCGCATTGTGTGTGTGTGTGTGTGTGTGTGTGTGTGTGTGTGTGTACACGCATATTTCTGCATGGTGTGTGCACATGGTGTGTGTGTGTGTGTGTGTGTGTGTGTGTGCGCATGGGGTGTGTGTGTGTGTGTGTGTGTGTGCGCGCGTGTGCACATTTCTGCATGGTGTGTGTGTGCGCGTGTGCGCGTGTGTGCGTGCGTGCGTGCGTGCGTGCGTGTGTGCACATTCTGCATGGTGTGTGTGTTGTGTTGTTTGTCAGTAGCACAGTAATTTGCCTGCATGTGTTCCTCTGGAAGCGAGTCTTCAGTGGCTTTGCTGAGAGCGGCTCAGACAGCTGACCTCGGCTTAACTCAGGTGTGCATTTCACAGGTAATTTCAAACGCCATAATGCTGCTGTCATGAGTGATTCCGTTTGAAATGCGATACGGAGACGAGGCATAAATCTAATAACGGTGTGGGTGACAGTCTGGCACTGCTCGGGTGTTTGAGCTGGGGGGGGGGGGGGGTAGTACTCAGTGCAGTGGCATGCTGTACCCAGCCTGGTTGCCGGTCCGACTCCACCCTCCGCTTCCTCTCGAACCCTCATCCCCCCCCCCCCCCCCCACAGAGAACTGTCACAAACACCCTTTACAGAGTGGCAAGGCAAGAGACAAACAGAGCAAACAGAGCAAACACCAGGCCTGAACCCCCAAATAGCAAGCACATAAAAAAATCCCAGTCGGGAGAAAACCCTCAAATGGTGGTGAGAGTGAACTCCCCGATGGAAAGAAATCTCGAGAGGAACCCGGTTGTAGAGGGGGAGCCCATCCTCCACTGGCCAGCTTGTGCAATCAGACTGTGGGTCCCTTATTGACCAGAGGGGGGCGCTGGTGTGGAGTGAGACACAATGTCCCACTGACTCCAATCCAGCCTTTCCTGGGTTACACAGGGATGGATGGCATGGTCTAGATTCCACACCTGACAACCATACCATAAAGGTATGATACCACAGTTACCATGAAGTCAGGCTCTGACCAGTAAGACTGCACTAAACAGTAGTTAGCTTTGCATAGAACCCTAGCCTATGGTCATCCATGGCATGCTGGGATAGATAACTGTACAGAGAAGCACTATATTTCAGCTGTACAAACCCCCCTGGGGAGGCTACGGCGGACATTTTGTGATACTGCTAGCTGACGATGCTTAGCGACCGCGCTGTAGTGCTCCACTCCAACTGGTGGCCTCTGTATTTGATTTCGTTGTCATAAAACGCTCGCTAATATTTTAAAAGTAGTTCCATTTAGCAGGAGGGAACATAAATATGGATGAACCTGGTTGGCATGTTCCACCCCCTTTTTCACATGTACAGTACATATTATTAGAAGTAAATGGAATGGATTAATGGGCACCTCTCTTATCAGGAATACGGTTTGAATGTTTCAGGACTTGAAGCAAGAAGCACTGCAGTAGTTTAAAATCATGAATATATTTAAAACAACTGGTTACACAAGCTTACTCCGTCTGTAGGTGAGAAGAAATGTGCACACTATGACGAAATGTGACACTAGCCTAAATATTTTATGCAGTTTAATAAGGGCTTTTTTATTATTAAACTGACCTAAGTCAATTTAAGTTGCTACCGTTAGTAAGCCATTTGTCAATATTTCTTTTTCAAAGCGCCTCTCCCTCTTGGCCTTGAGCAATAACGGTTACATAAAGGCACTCATTCACCTCTCTGTTAGACGACCTTCAACAAAAGCAGTGCAGTGTAGAAGTGTCCCCAACCAAATCAAATTTTACAGCGTAGTTATATGTTAAAAATAGGCTTCTGTTAATAAGCGCTGTTTATGTAATGTCTCGTGTAGTTAAATTGCGAGTGTAGGAAATGGTCACTTTTCTCACGAGAGATCGGACAAAAGGACACATTCTTTCACCGTCATAACGACGTCTGCGGTGTCAATCTGACGGTCATGAGGCAACCGGATAAAAATTACAGCTTCTAAGGCGAGTAGAGGAAGGTGATAAATGCGTATGCCCCCTCTTAACTGTTAGCCAAGGTCGAAACCAGTACATAATGAACTACGTCGAATTACATGTGGCGCTCGTTCAAGGAGAACAACGGTGGCGGCGGGGAAGTAGTCGGTCTCTTTCCAAAATATGCGCAGAATGCGTGATGCAAAGTTAAGTAAATATTTTTAGGAATATAAAAATAAATGCAAGAGGGTTTTCGTTTCCGTATGTGGGGCGCATTAATGGTACCGTATGCTTTTTTAAAAACGGTATCAAATGCCTCGCGGCTAAAAAATAGGAAATCTGAACGAGGTGGCAGATTCTGAGTTTAAGACAAACAGTACATATAATCCTACACCCCCCACCCAAAGCCCAAATCCACCCTCTCCCCAGTCTTTTCTTTCAGAAGAACGGCTGATGCGGAACAGCTCAATTTGCAAGGAGTTCGCATTCTCCCGTTTGTTTTTTAAAGTTGAACTTACTGCGCAAATACGCGCTCCGCTTTCAGTCCCCTGTGAGAACGAATTGACTCAAAGCGGCACTACTGTGCAGTCGGCCTACTGCTTTACGCGCGAAAGTTCAGCGCGTGAGTGGGCCGTTTAAAAGCAGTAGGCTACCAACGGCCCAGCCTGTAACGGTCTTCAGGAGCCTCTTGTGTTCTGAACGTTTTGTGGTCTGACAACGGGAATTCAGTGCTATTTTATGACGGGCAATTCGAACTAAAGAAGGTGTGTGCCCCAAGATATTTTTTTGCACGAATCCTGAATGCACATTTATAGATTTTTCTCCCCTGAAAATCCATAGGCTACTAGAAAATTTGACAGAGGAGTAGGCCCCTTTCCAAAGACAGGAAGTTGAATGAACATTCTCAGAATAACTAAATACATTCTGAATCCCTTGTGCGAAAGTTGGGCTTTGGATTGCAGTTGGTCTTTAGCATGAAACTACTCTTGAATTTACATAATTGATGTTACTATATTGTAAATATTAATGACTGTTTTTGTTACTTGGATATTTAAATGTTTGGAAAACTTGGGTGCTGCCTGAGTGCACACGCACTGTCAGAATGATAACAATACCAGAGTTTTTTCCTGTGTTTGTCTTTGCTTCTTACATTTGCCAGAACACCACATTTGAAAGCATCTGCTAAAAATGACTGTTCCTTTTTGGTTTTGAGATGGTTTGAAAATGGGAACTGGTTTCAGGTAAGAGGTGTGTGGGGGAGACTCATTACCCAACATGTTATTAGTGTAGCAGCTCTCTGCTTAGAAACCACTGACCTCTAACAGCGTAGTCACAGAGAGATGTACCTCAAACACAGCCTTAACACCACCACACCACTGCCTGTCGTCCCCTGGCCTAAATGAGCCTTCAGTCATTCTTTTTATTTAAAATAATTAAGCTTTAGTCTGACTTTTGGCCTGCCGGTATGTCCCATCCCACAGTTTGGGCGTTTGTTGTTAGGTTTTGTTTTGGGTGCTGTGGGGCTTATAGCTCCAGTCCTACCCCTGTCTCTGGTGTTATTCCCCTCTCCTGTTGGTACTGGGACAGGTCGGGCTGGACTGTAGGACCCAGCCTGGATGACCCGGGTTCTGCCTCAGAAGAAATTCATCCGATCACGGAAAGGCACTTTTCCCCTTTGATAGATTCTGGGAGTCGAGCAAGGCCGCCTTTCAGACCGTGGAGCATTTATTTTGTATCTCCTTTCACACAAAATGAATTGGAGCAGAAAAAGGTTCCCGTGAAGGAGGAAGGGGGACTGGTGTGGCTGGAGATGCTGACTTTAGCAGGACCGTATGTGGGAGAGCAGGGAGGGAAAGGGAGTGAGGGAGAGAGGGAGAGAGAGCATGGAGAGAGGAGGGAGAAAGAGAGAGAGAGAGGGGGAGATCTGTGACAGAGCTGTGACAGGATTACACACACATCCTGACTTCAGCCATACGGAGATGCAGCCTGTGCCCCAAAACAAGCAGAGAACCCAGCCCCCCCTGACACTGTGGATAGAGGGGTTCCAGGGGCCTCTTTGTCCCCCGTGGGGTCATTCCACCCCCCTCCCAAAAAGGACCACAATGGGAGATTTATTTGCATTTCACATTTCTGCATTTAGCTGGGGTTGGGGTGTTTGGGGGTTAGGGTTAGGGTTCATACTGCTGCATATTTACTGCAGCAGCTCCCGGGTACAATAGCTGTGCCCCCACTTGGGAATCGAGCCTGCAACCTTAAGCCCAGTTCCCAAATCATTCATTTTAGCTCCCTGTCACACATGAGCCTGGGACTTTGAGTTATTGATTATACTGCTTTTTATGACTGGTCTGTTATCCTTGATGTTTCTCAAAATGCTGACTTCACTACAACACACTTCACTGCTGGAGTTGCGTTAGCAGTCCTGGGAAATGTTGCCATTTGAAGGCTGTTTTGTTTTTTTTTTTGGGGGGGGGGGGGGGGCTGTATTTTGGGGACTAAGGCGTAGGAGGTTTCTGTGTGTGTGTGTGTGTGTTCAATTCCCACAGATGATCCACAACCCTTCTGCTGTTCTGGCCTGTGTGTGTGTGTGTGTGTGTGTGTGTGCGCGTGCGCGTGTGTGCGCGTGTGCGCGTGTGCGATAGTGTTTAACCTGCCTGCGTGTTCTCATGCACACATGCATGGGCTGTCACCCATGCATACAAGTGTACACAACATGCACACATCCACCCACACTCACTCATACGTACACCTCACACTCTTTCTCTCTCTCTCTGCCTCTCTGTCTGTCTGACACACACACACTTACACTCACACACTCTCTCACACACACTGACACAGACACACACATTCGCACTCACTCACACACACACACACAGTCCCTGGGCTGATTCCACGCTAATGCTAACCCCAGCTCTCTGTGTGTTTTCCTTGGAGGAAGAAGCCCATAAGCAGATCCAGCTTCCTAATTTTCTGTCACTCAAACCCCCCCCTCCCCCCTTCATACCCAAAGTGGGCCCCCCTCCCGCGCAGCACCCCTCTGCGTCGCCTCCTGTCCCGTACAGGCCACTCTAGCATAAACACAGGGGTCTGCGCTCGAATAATGCCTCAATTCTTCTCTTTCCTCTAAAAAGAAAAAGGAAAAAAAAAATGAAATTGGGGAAAAACAGAAAGAAATGGCGCACATATGGTAATTTTTGGCGAAGTGCGATGAGCTGAACCCCACAATGCTGCCCTTGTTCTCCTGCGCTTTTAGGCCTGTCCGTCTGAGGTGTGTGATTATAACAGGGCTCGCACACCGTCCTCTGCAGCTCTGCGCAGGAGCGGGAGCCTGCTGTACCTGGGCCCTGTCTCACCTCAGGGGACAAAATGGCTCCCCTTAAAGAAGCTGGCTGTCAGGCTTTTAACATGCATGAGACGGGCCTGTGTAAACCTGCTGGCTTTTGCTAGACAGGAGCTGCTGTAGCTGTTTTCAGATTCGGTGAGGTCAAGAGAAATATCAGTTTCATTCCTGGAGGAGTTGCTAAATTACTTAAGTGCTTCAGTCAATATCCAGCTGTACAAATGGATTATATGTTAAGATGTAAGCTGTGTAGGTTCTTCTGAGTAAGAGCGACTCCTAAATGTAAATTTACTGGACGATGGAGAGTGGCTATGGAGACTTTACCCATAATCCCTCTGGTCACAGTGCTGCTTGATTGCCCAGCAAAAACTGAATTTTTAAAGTTTTAAAGTTTAAAAGCTATAAATGTTTTTCGAAACACTACTGAGACTCTACATGTTGAATCAGTTCTGCTAGAATATATTTGATCCCTATTGCAGAAGCTCTGTTGCAGTGAAATTAACACGAGCGTTTTACTGTGAGCTTGCTGTATCTAAAGCCACTGGGTACTTCAAAGTAACGGTCTGCGCTGGTAGGAAAATAGATCTGTAGAAAGGATGAAGCCAGATGGAGGCGGGATCGGATCCGTGAAGTGTAACCAACACCGGTAACCAAGACAGGAAATGTTGGTTTGGTCTCCTGGGGAACCCCCCCCCCCCCGCCCCCCCCCCCGCGGCTGCCAGGTTAGGATTCTCCAAACCGCCGTGGATGAAACAGGATCATGGTTATCATACCGAGCCCAGGTAATCACATTAAGCCTGTCACAGATCAGCCCAGGAGGCATGGAGTCACAGTCTGTAACCTGTCTGCTCCACGCGCGGTCGCCAGGGAAACACAGCGCCAAAGAGGGAGCAGCAGCACCGCGCTCGTTACTGACTCCGTCACAATACCCGGAGACGTCTGCTTGGCACCCTGCTCGCGTTTTAATAAACAGCTCGTTATTTTAGGTGTACCGGCACAAAGGATGCATTCACACGCGGCCAACAGAAACGGGGCGTTCAGGATCCCGCGCGTGCGTGTCTGAGCCACGTCCGTCCCCGCTCCGCCCGCTGATCGTCCCTGCTTCGCCCGCTGATCGTCCCCGATCCTGATCCCGCGCGTACGTGTCTGAGCCACGTCCGTCCCCGCTCCGCCCGCTGATCGTCCCTGCTCCGCCCGCTGATCGGCCCCGATCCTGATCCCGCGCGTACGTGTCTGAGCCACGTCCGTCCCCGCTTCGCCCGCTGATCGTCCCTGCTCCGCCCGCTGATCGGCCCCGATCCTGATCCCGCGCGTACGTGTCTGAGCCACGTCCGTCCCCGCTTCGCCCGCTGATCGGCCCCGCTCCGCCCGCTGATCGTCCCCGCTCCGCCCGCTGATCGTCCCCGCTCCGCCCGCTGATCGTCCCCGCTCCGCCCGCTGATCGTCCCCGCTTCGCCCGCTGATCGTCCCCGCTCCGCCCGCTGATCGTCCCCGATCCTGATCCCGCGCGTGCGTGTCTGAGCCACGTCCGTCCCCGCTCCGCCCGCTGATCGGCCCCGATCCTGATCCCGCGCGTACGTGTCTGAGCCACGTCCGTCCCCGCTTCGCCCGCTGATCGTCCCCGCTCCGCCCGCTGATCGTCCCCGATCCTGATCCCGCGCGTACGTGTCTGAGCCACGTCCGTCCCTGCTTCGCCCGCTAATCGTCCCCGCTCCGCCCGCTGATCGGCCCCGATCCTGATCCCGCGCGGACGTGTCTGAGCCACGTCCGTCCCCGCTCCGCCCGCTGATCGTCCCCGATCCTGATCCCGCGCGGACGTGTCTGAGCCACGTCCGTCCCTGCTTCGCCCGCTGATCGGCCCCGATCCTGATCCCGCGCGTACGTGTCTGAGCCACGTCCGTCCCTGCTTCGCCCGCTGATCGTCCCCGCTCCGCCCGCTGATCGTCCCCGATCCTGATCCCGCGCGTACGTGTCTGAGCCACGTCCGTCCCCGCTCCGCCCGCTGATCGGCCCCGATCCTGCCGGCTGGATTCATCCAATTTCCTCGTCACATTTTAAAAAACTAATTTCCTTGTCTTGTGTTTTTTTTTTTCCCGAAACTGAGCTCTCACAACTTCTGTCAGTTCCCAGGGGACATCGTGTTCCAAATGCCCTTGAGCTGTTGTTAAAAGGACAGGATGTTTCTGGGAAATTCCCTTTAGAACGGTTGACTCATCCAATTTGACGGTCCGTTTTGGAGTTGACCATCTGTTCCCTTGGCAAACTGAATGCTTAATGTTTTAACTTTTAATGAACGCATTATTTATATGTTTCTGCCAGTTAATTGTGTCATTATTATTTTTCAATCTGGTCTGTCACTCTTAATTTTCACATTGCTGTGGACGGTGGCACAGAAGATCCTCCACCGATGTGTTTGGTGAAAACTGGGAATTTTGGGGAGGGGGGGAGGGGGCTGGGGGTGTGGGTGGGGAGCTCGTAGATGTGCACATGCTGATAACTAACATGCTACAGATGACTTGAATTACATCATCGATATTGTTCATCCAGTGCAGTTCTACCCATACAAGCAAACACACACACACACGTTCCTTTCCTTATGATCAAGTGTGTAGCATGGAGTGGTTCATAACTGCAGTATAATCCTGCTTGTATGGGCGTAAGCCCATTATACTGTATGTTTATATGGCTTATGATTATCTACACAGTTCACTCGGCTTTAAAGTATTAATCCTCTGCCTCGACACTGCTGACTCCCTCACTGGTGAATCTATGTGGAAAGTTAAATTACACATTGTTAGGGTTGGAGTGAAATGGTAGATCTCCAGGAACAGGGTTGGGAAGCCCTGCTCTAGCTGTTGAATGAGGTGTGGCTTTGTTAGGGCTGGAGTGAAAACCTACAGGACGGTAGATCTCCAGGAACAGGGTTGGGAAGCCCTGCTCTAGCTGTTGAATGAGGTGTGGCTTTGTTAGGGCTGGAGTGAAAACCTACAGGACGGTAGATCTCCAGGAACAGGGTTGGGAAGCCCTGGTCCAGAAAGACCTGGAAAGACTGAAACTGCGCTTCAGTGGAGTGACGTGTCTGATGAGCTACTCAACTGAATTACCTTCAGCCTGAACTCGTAGCGTGACCGCTTCTGAGCTTGTGGTCACAGAGTGATTTACAGACAAAACAAAATGGTGTCCCCAGTTCTTTAGTAGATGAATGTAATTGCTTTAGAGTTTTCATGTTTGGTTATTAAATAAAGGGTAATAAACAGGTATTTTGTTTCTTGACGAGCGCTCACACAACAGTGTGTGTCTCTCTAGCGGAGTCAGCCACAGTTATCCGGGTTCCGGCGTGCTGTACGTTGGGAAGGTTCATAAGATGGATGAAAGTGCAGGCAGAAGCCAGTTATGTAACCCTGCGGTCATGTGACATGTTGGGCTGCTTCTCATTGGACAGGGCAGGATATTACCAGTGGGACTGTGATGGCTGGTGTAATTGAGTGACACCGTAGTGCTCTCCCCTTGTTTGAACAGAGTGAGCTGATGGGATTTAAAAGTGGGGAAATGTGACATGACTGTCCCACAACCAAGCAGATCTTGGACCGTACGACAGTCTGGCCCATTGAATTGTTTAAAATGTCTGATTTGTGAATATTGTGATTGATGAATGTTAATAATTATTTGTATATGTTAGATGGAGAAATGAATCCATTTTAGTTGATGTGTTCCCATCAATGCATGCTAATGTAATATGCTTTCTCTGCTTGTGTGTATCATAGCTCTGCTTCTGATTGGCTGTTGTTTAGAATAAACTCCTTTTGTTGAGTTTGCTTTTCCTGTAATCTTTTCATCTGTGAGAGCAGCATTGTATGGTTTAATAGCAGTGCAGAAAGTGGTCAGATATGACCATCACACTAAATCAAACCGTACAAACACTGAGAAGAAGCTCTGTTCACAAGCACCCCCACAGATCGCCCAGCTCCCAAAAACCTGTCACCACCCCTCTGATGAGTGCAGTCTCGAAGTGTTTAAAAGAGCCTTTCTTTGGGAACAAACAACAGAATAATTCCTTTTTAAAAAGCATTTGGAAAGGCTTAGCTGTCAGTTATGTTGGTATTTATTTGTAGAAACCCAAAGAACAAGGTTTAACATTTCGTATACAAGACGAGTGTCGAGCATTTAACGGCTGTTGCTGTTCGATCCACCCCACGTTCAGCAGCCGGTTTCTCCAGGATGAGCTGATCAGCAATCGGTGGCTCATGAAGCCGTGGCAGCTCGTTTGTACACATTCTCCTTTTTTGTCACATTTATTCATTCCAGAATTAGCTGGTCCTGCTCAAAAATGTGTGGACCGTGTTTTTGTAGCATCTTCTAGGAGGGAAAACGCGATCTTTCATAAATATTTTTATTGCCCCCTTGCGGGGTGTGTATTACCCCCACTGAGGCTACTCCCTGTGTGGCTGCTGTGGAAAGGCCGAGCAGCTGATTGGCTGACCTTCAGCCTGAGCCACCAGCTCGTTGGCCGGCTGCCTGGCTTCCTGTGTGGCAGGAGCTTCCACCCTGTGTGAGGCTGAGCATTGCTGCGCTCTTGCTGATTGGCTGATTAGGGGCGGTCACAGGAGTCCAGAGGGGTGTGACCTTTGACCCTCTCTGGATGCTCTAGCCACAGCTGTGTTCTGCAGTGTGTTTTGTGCCCACGCACGCACACACACTCACACACACACACACACACACACACACTCACGCACGCATGCGCGCGCGCACACACACACACACACACACACTCATGCACATGGGCGCACACACACACACACTGACGCACATGGGCGCGCACACACACACACACACACACACACACACACACACACACTCACACTTTGGACAGACGCAGGGACCAGGAGGGACAGGCAGATTTACAGTGCTTCAGTTCTCCAGCCACAGGAAGTCGGTCCCTATAGATGCAACACAAGCAGCCAGCCTGAAGCATTCTGGGAAAATCCGGGTCTGATCCACAGTAATGTTTACCGTGTGAGTGAGTGTGGAAGCCCAGCCTCGTAGGGGGACTGACTCTGTCACGATGCCTCGGCTTTGCTCTGAAGCAGAGGCTCTGTTTGTTCTGGCAGTCCGGGCCTGTAGACACAGACTCACTGAAAGCTCTCTGAGTCTGGTGAACCTGGGTCCAGCTGAACGAAAGGAGAGCACCCTGGGTATGAGTGACTGGGACAGGTTGGGTAACGGCGCTGAAGGTCGGCCATCTTACTGCTCGTCTTCTGGTGAAATCGGGAGACGGGAGCACATGCGATGAGACGGTTAAATCAGAAAAACAGTGCAGGGGGAGATCGTATAGCAGCTGTCTCTCAGACCTGTAAATGACCCCCCCCCCCCGCGGGCTGAATTCCACTTCCTGTACTGTGATCCCATTTCTATCTGTCACACCCCTCCCCGCTCATTTTATTCAGATGGGTGGCCTATCTGCTTTTTTTATTACATTTTTTTTTTTTTAACTGTAAATTTTTAAAAATAAATGTTGCATCTTCACTGAAAGGTGAAAGTATTTCATGCATGAATTTGAGTGAACTTTTTCGGGCACCCGGATGAAGTTGCAGTACATCCTGTCTGACAGACTCCGCAGTTCTAAATGTAAAAGAAGTGGTCTGGTCTGGGAGTCCAGCTTTTCTCGCTGCGGGGGGCCTGTGGACTCGGTCAATGCGCCGGGCCCCTGGTGCGTTCGGGCCTGTGGACTCTGTAAATGCGACGCCTTTTCAAACTGAGATCGCAGACGACACTGGCAACTCTGTTCCTTTGTGAACTGCAGCCATGTTTGAGTAACAGTGAGAGGTGTGCGTGCGTGCGTGCGTGCGTGTGTGTGTGTGTGTGTGGGGGGCAGGGCTCATTTTGCCGAGCTGTACCGTCCCGTTGGAGCACACCGTGGGCCGGAGACACACAGGAGGCTGCACAGTCAGCACGCAGACGCCAGGAGACAAAGAGCCAGTGTCCCTGGGTGCTGGAGTTAATTACACCCCCCCCCCCCCAGACGGGACAGGTGAGAGGGGTCCCCTAATGTCCCCCCCCACAGGCCCACGAGAGAGCAGCTGGGAGATGGCTAATCAAGCGACCAGGATGGGGGTGTCGGTGGGGGGGGGGGGGGGTGTTTGTATCAAAGCGCCCCTTTCAGAGGTGCCAAATCCAGGCAGCGTGGGGAGGTCTGGGGTACCCTGCGGAAACCCAAACCGCCCCTGTGCCCCCCCTGCACTTTACCCCCACCCCTCCCACCCCCTGCAGATTTTACAGATTATATTATACACATAACCCCCCCCCATAAACTGTGCTTTCCTGCTCTCTCTCTTTCCTCCCTCTCTCGTCTTATCTTCCATCTGAAACAAAACAAACCTGAGCCCCAATAAGAACTCCTGCAGGTCTAAAAATCATCATTTTTATATAGAAGAATTATATTAAATCCTGAATCACTCTAAACTCCTATAATTCCAAAAATCATGTAAAGAATGATAAAAAAAAATCAGTCCTGATTCACTTTAAACTTTTTTTATTTTTTACAAAGAAGACTTCTGTTCTTCACAGCTTTGGAACACCCAGATGGTAACAGCAGACTTCGGTGTGATTATTATGGGATGCCTGTTGTCCTGGGCAGAGTAAGGGAAGTTTTCTGGATGGATTTATTTTATGTATAAATGGATGGATGGATAATAAATCCATAAAGACAAGATCAGTAAAGCGTAGAAAAGTATTTGAATCCAAAACAAATGCGTATTTGGCCCAGGTCTGAGATGGGTTTATTCGGTGCTCCTGTGCTGTGAGCTGGACAGCATGGAGCTGTGTTCAGCACATGGAGCTGTGTTCAGCACATGGGGCTGTGTTCAGCACATGGGGCTGTGTTCAGCACATGGGGCTGTGTTCAGCACATGGAGCTGTGTTCAGCACATGGAGCTGTGTTCAGCACATGGAGCTGTGTTCAGCACATGGGGCTGTGTTCAGCACATGGAGCTGTGTTCAGCACAAAGCGGTGCCCAACCCTGCTCCTGGAGATCTACCGTCCTGTAGGCCTTCAGTCCAACTGTAAAGCACACCTCACTGAACATGGATCTCATTGAGCTTATTATTAGCGTGAGGTGTGCAAAATTAGGGTTGTGGTGAAAGCCTCCAGGACGGCAGATCTCCTGGGACAGGGTTGGGCAGCCCTGCTCTGGCTGTTAAGTGTGGTGTGTTCTGTTAGGGCTGGAGTGAAAACCTACTGGTCTCCAGGAACAGAGCTGGGAACCAATGAGGTACAGTGACAGTGTACCTCATTGGTGACAGTGTAACCTCCCCCCAGGTGTAACACACTGCTGCTCCAGGCAGATCTCCAGTCTCCGGGGCTTGGTCAGAGATAGCGATCTGAGCGGAAAGGTCCACTTGGGGAGGTGTAAAGGAGGTGCAGAGGAGGCGTTGGCCGCTATTAGACTGGATCCGCTCCGGCTTTCGATCCCCGCTCCAGGTTGAGTCGTGTGACCGCACCGATGAGGAATGCGACGCGCGCAATTTAATTAAGCAGAGAAACCCACAATGCACCTGGAGCGCTCGTCACCTGTCAGGTCCTATCGCGGCTCAGACGTGGAAACCTGAGGACTTTCCAGCGGAATGGAATTTTATTCCCGGTCCTAAAACGTGATGCTGTCGCCTCCATTCAGCCAGGACGGGCTCCGAGTCCATTTCACACACAGCAGTACGTCCGTTAGTCCAGCTGCTGTTTCAAAAAGGGATGGACTAACCGCTTGTGCTGTAAAAAAATATAGTTATAAATGAAGTATGGCCATAAATAATAAGTGAAATATGGTTCCAGGTGGTTGTGTGGTTATAAGTGATATATGGTTGTTAATGAGATATGGTTATAAATCGATATGGTGAGTGTGCTTTTATAATGAAGTGCTGTAATGAAACTGAGATCATGCAGAACTACTGCAGTGGAGACCAGCGCTGATCAGGATTAGAACACGTTCCTCTGAACTGACCCAGAGCCAGCAGCCTGTCTCAGAGGGACAGTGCTATTTAAGCAGGCAACACGCGTTCGGAAGCAAGAAGACGCTCATGAGTTTAGTAATCACAGCTAGGGTACCGCTGATGAACTGAAGTGTGAAGTTGGCCTTTGAAGTACAGCCAGGATGTAGCATTAATACCCTAACCCAAATCACCCTCCGGTCCCTTTCATCCTGGGGACCACCCGTCACTCAAATAGAACAAAGTGTGAGTGTGTGTGTGCATGTGTGTGCATGTGTCTGCCTATTCTATGCCTCAAAGCTGTGCTGGTGTTTAATGATGCTTATAGAAAAGCCATTTGAGATGAGTAACTCTCTCTGTTTCTGTCCTGTCAGAGGTGAACTCTTTATCCCTCAGTATGTAAGTTACCCTGTATCAGACCTTATATTCCCCTCTTACACACTCATACCACACCAGGCTCAGCCCCCTTAATCCTGCTGTGCTACCTGTCTCATCCTCACTCTTATCGCCAGACGGGTTCATTCCCACAAAAATGTCTTGGTGGGTGTCAGTGGTTTCATAATTGTAAAAATTAATTCAGAAGATCTAAGCATATTTCTGATTTTGTTAAAACCTGCTTAGGATGCCATGTCAGGGGTGGGATATGACTGCCATTGAAATTTGAAACCTTGATGTTTCAGATGCTCCAGCACTGAGATTATAATGCAGCTCCTGTCTCTGTTATGTGTTCTTATTTCTCCTGGCTGTGTGGGAGATTTCAGATCGTCCTCAGCAGACGGGCTTGCCCACACATCTTCAGAAAGTCTGCTGCGTCTTCCAGGTCAGTGTCTTTCCCAGCATGCATCTGCATCGGGGTTATTACACTCTAAGTGTCATTGGGTTTAACTTCGGAAGGACGTGCTGAACTGAAGATGGTTTTTTTAGAATTCAATATAAACCCCTTTTATTGGTGATGTGAGATTTTATAAACCATTGTGAGCTTTGCTCTGTTGGCCTCTTGCTTATAAAAGGTCTCTATTTAAGCCAAACACACTTTTATATTAAGGCTCCCAATGTGATGTGTCTGACAAATTCAGAGATTATACAGCAAAGGCCCAAAGGACGGCATGGACCGGTGGAACATTTAAACATTTATATGGATAATCTAATTAACTCAATCCAAATCAGCAACAACACTGCCATGTTTTGGGCCAAAATATAGGTGTACGTACTTGTTGTGAATTAACACGCAGTTGCCATTCGTAAGGAGATCTCTGTATCGATGCTGGTCTGCACAGACTGCAGATTTCTGATTGAATGGATTCAGGCTGAATGGGGTTTTTTTTAGGGTCACACCTGAGGTCAGAACCTGCTGTCTGTAAGCTACAGGCTTGAAATTGTTTCAGCGTCGGTCCCTTGGTACATGTGAGGAAAGTGCTGAAAGTTTAAAAACAAACAAACAAACAAAAAAAAAACACACAGCAATGTGTTATACAAGTTTAGTATTCACTGGGACAGAAATGTTGGTCCCAGACTGAATCCCTGAACAGTCCCCTTTGTGTGTGATTTTCAGGCACTGCTGGAGGGAGGACTGCCCGTCTGTCTCCATTAGAAGCTCTCCGTACGCTAAGATCATGACTAAAACGCAAGGTAGATTAATACGGTCTGTGGTGATGCTGTACTGGTCTTGAGAAAACACTGCCCTCCTGTGGCGAATGGCTAACATTGCTAACCTCTCATGGAACACTGGGTATCAGGGCATGAGGCAGTATTCTGATATTTACTGGTATTTAACATCTGATGCCAGTATTTATTTCCTGGTACCAACAATACATAACTCATCCTGTAAATATATTTATATATAAACACTGGCATGCACACTCACAACCTGTGTGGTATGCAAATGATGAAATATTGTAGGAATTTGTACCTGAAGATAAAGTAGCGCAGGAGCCAGACAGATCCAGCTCCTGGGCCCTCTGCTTACGTCCCGCGCTGAATGAAATTAAATTCTAGTGTATGTTTACGTGTAGTGTGCTTTGAGCACCATTGTAAATGAGAGATGCTCTCAATTGGCCTAATCCTGGTTAAATAAAGGTCTGTTTCAATAAAACTTACCTTTGTATTAAAATGTTTTGGAAAATAAAACTGTTGTATTCAAATAATTGAGAACTCTTCAAACTTTGTGGCGATTGTGTCACGATGACATGAGGTTGTTTCATTTACAACGTCAGACTGTGTAAATCAAGACTAATAGCATATTTAATGCATATGTAATGTTGACGACACATATACGTTTAAGATACTGCAGGTGGGTTCCCAGGAGGCTTAATTCAGAAGTGCAGCGGTGCGAATGTTTTTGTCGGGAGTGCCCGCTTGTGTAAAGACGTTGCGTTGTGGCCTACAGCACCTGATGTGGGTAAATGTGAGAGCGGTGATAAGAGAGCGCATGCTCGCTGAAAGATAGCGGCGGATAAGGGCTCTGCCTGAAGGTCACTCAGACGCTGGCATTACTGTGGAACATTCTCACCCGGGCGATCGGAGACTAACGGTCATTTTCTCCCGGTGCTGAAGAGAGGAGGATTCGCCGCCGTTTCCTTTTCCTGCTCACCGGCTGGAGCCGGAATCGCAGTCGGGAGTAACGTGTGTCAGCTCTGGTGTTCAGCTCCGGCGTTCAGCTCCGGCGTTCAGCTCCGGCGTTCAGCTCCGGTGTTCAGCTCCGGCGTTCAGCTCTGGTGTTCAGTACGCTGTCGATCAAACAGGAAACGGTTGGTGCTCTTCTGGGAATGAGCTGCTGAAGAGGTCTCACTTCCTCACTGGGCGTTTCTCTGGACAGTTTACCTGGCTGTTGGTGCTTCAGGCAGTTGGTCGTCTCTCCAGGTGTCTGGTTAGAGCTCCTGGTGTCCGGGTGGTGCTCCAGGTGTCTGATTGGAGCTCCAGGTGTTTGGTTGGTGCTCCAGGTGTCTGGTTGATGCTCCAGGTGTCTGGTTGGTGCTCCACGTTTCTGGTTGGTGCTCCAGGTGTCTGGTTGGTGCTCCAGGTGTTCGGTTGATGCTCCAGGTGTCTGGTTGGTGCTCTAGGTGTCTGGTTGGTGTTCCAGGTATCTGTTAGTGCTTTAGGTGTCCGGTTGCTCCAGGTGTCCGGTTGGTGCTTTAGGTATCTGTTGGTGCTCCAGGTGTCCGGTCATCTCTCAGGTTTTCGGGGCGGGGGTGCAGATGGCTCGGAGGACCAGCCTGGGCTCGCTGGAGGACCAGCTGCGGTGCCCGGTGTGCCTGGACGTGTTCGCCGAGCCGCTGATGCTGCAGTGCGGGCACTCGTACTGCCGCTCCTGCCTGCGCTCCATGACCCTGGACCCGCTGGGGCAGCTGCAGTGCCCGGTGTGCCGCAGCGAGGTGGACGGGGTCTGCTCGCCGCCCAACGTGTCGCTGGCGCGCGTGGTGGACCTGCTGCGGGAGCTGGACTGCTCCAGCGCCGAGCCCGAGTGCCCCGAGCACCGGAACCCGCTCAGCCTGTACTGCGAGGAGGACCAGGCCGTCATCTGCGGCCTGTGCGCCAGCATCGGGGCCCACCGCAGCCACCAGATCACCCCCGTCATCAGCGTGTACAGCCGCATGAAGGTACCCCTGCACCCTGCGCCCTATACCCTGCACCCTATACCCTGCACCCTACACCCTACACCTCACACACCAGATCACCCCCGTCATCAGCGTGTACAGCCGCATGAAGGTACTCCTGCACCCTACGCCCTATACCCTGCACCCTGTACCCTGCACCCTATACCCTACACCCTACACCCTACACCTCACACACCAGATCACCCCCGTCATCAGCGTGTACAGCCGCATGAAGGTAGTGCTACACCCTATACCCTGCACCCTATACTCTACACCCTACACCCTGCACCCTATACCCTACACCCTACACCCTGCACCCTATACTCTACTCCCCAAACCCTACACCTCACACTCCAGATCACCCCCATCATCAGCGTGCACAGCCGCATGAAGGTAATGCTACACCCTATACCCTGCACCCTGTACCCTGCACCCTATACCCTGCACCCTATACTCTACACCCTACACTCTGCACCCTATACCAAACACCTCAAACTCTACACCCCACTTTGCACCCCACTACCCCCCTCTTTAAAGACGCCCCTCTCTGCAGGAAAGAACTGCTTTGGAGCAAATGAACCGTTGGGTAATGATTGACATTTACCTTCTAAGGGTACAAGCAGGGGTGTCATAAGGGGGGGGGGGATGATTCCAAGGATCCTGACTGACAGGGGCCCTCAAAAAATATTGGAGCACAGGATATTATGGGGTGGTGGGCCCAGTGTGAGATCTTTCCGTGGGGCCCAAAATCCCTGGTGACGCCCCTGGGTTTGAATGAACCCAAACGTGGGAGGAACTGTTGTTCTGTTGCAGTTGCATCTATTTGCCCAGTCTGTATATTAAACATGTAGTGTCTGACACATTCCATTTTCCAGAGTGAGTCAGAGTGTGTTTACCTGCTTCAAAATAATGACGTGATTTATCAAAGGGCTCTTGAACTGTGGGAAAATGGTTGACTGTGCTGATAAAAAGCTTTTAAAGTTTTTTTTTTTTTTTTTTTTTTTTTTTTTTTGATTAGCTGCCACAAACACAACTTTGATAAATGTGCACACCAGCATGGCTGCCCTGAGAGTGGATTTTACCACACAATGTAATCTTCAGCAGAACAGAGGTGCGTTTGCAGGGCAGAAACATTCTGAAAACGCTCGACTTGAATGGTGCTGTGGGGGGGGAAAAAAGGCATTCAGCCTTTCTACCAACTCTGTGAAGGTGTTTGAGTCTCACACTGGTTCTGGGTGAGGCTCCAAGCATTTGGAAGGCTGTTTGGTGAGCGTTACCAAGGGTTTTTTTGTTTTGTTTTGTTGTCAGGAGGACATTTCCTGTCTGATGACTGAGTTGCAGACGCAGAGGAGGAAGCTGGAGGAGCAGATCTGTAAAATGTCTCATAACAAGTCCCGCATTACCGTGAGTCCCTCTCCAGTTCCCCTCTTTCACAGAGCTACTAAACAGACAAGTCCCACATTACCGTGAGTCCCTTTCCAGTTCCCCTCTTTCACAGAGCTACTAAACAGACAAGTCCCGCATTACCGTGAGTCCCTCTCCAGTTCCCCTCTTTCACAGAGCTACTAAACAGACAAGTCCCGCATTACCGTGAGTCCCTCTCCAGTTCCCCTCTTTCACAGAGCTACTAAACAGACAAGTCCCGCATTACCGTGAGTCCCTCTCCAGTTCCCCTCTTTCACAGAGCTACTAAACAGACAAGCCCCGCATTACCGTGAGTCCCTCTCCAGTTCCCCTCTTTCACAGAGCTACTAAACAGACAAGTCCCGCATTACCGTGAGTCCCTCTCCAGTTCCCCTCTTTCACAGAGCTACTAAACAGACAAGCCCCACATTACCGTGAGTCCCTTTCCAGTTCCCCTCTTTCACAGAGCTACTAAACAGACAAGTCCCGCATTACCGTGAGTCCCTCTCCAGTTCCCCTCTTTCACAGAGCTACTAAACAGACAAGTCCCGCATTACCGTGAGTCCCTCTCCAGTTCCCCTCTTTCACAGAGCTACTAAACAGACAAGTCCCGCATTACCGTGAGTCCCTCTGCGTTTCCCAGTTACAGTATGCCACATACTGGCATAAACCGGTTGCTCCCAATAGTCGGGGTATTGGTGTGCGTATAAATATGGCCGATGTTGGATGGGTAACCGTGGCGACGGCGTCTCCCCCCGGGCAGAACGAGTCGGACGTGCTGAAGTGGGTGATCCGGAAGGAGTTCGGCGAGCTGCGGCGCCTCCTGGAGGAGGAGGAGGCGGGGTTCATGCAGACGGTGGAGAGCTCCGCCTCCGCGCTCGTCGCCTCCATACAGGCGCAGGCGGACGACATGGCGCTCGTGCTCGCCAAGTTCCAGGAGGCCGAGGGCACGCTGGAGGGGCTGAGCAACGAGAGCCACCTGGATTTCATCCGGGTAATCATGATCCCTCATTCATAACAACTGCAATAATACTAATAATACTGATTAAGACAACTGTAATAGTAATGTTAATAATAATAACACTGATTGTATTAATACTCAATCGTTAAAACAACAGCGCAATTTATTTATGGAACAATTTCCAAATAAAGCACAAAGAAACAATAGGGGAAAAGGGTAAAAATAAGGTTTATAAAAATGTTATAAGGCAGTTAAGAGAGTTATTTTAAAATTGAGAAGTAAAAGTGCTGCCGGTAAAGAGAACTGCACTTTAATGTGGATCCACTCCTGCTTATTCCAGGAGCTTTAAAATGCAGGAATAGCATGTAGGTTTGTATGAAGGAAGATGAGACCTGGACCCAGAAAATGGGTCCTCCTTTTGTCAGGATGATTTCAGCCAGTTTTGTGAATGTGCGTTTGTGTTTCTCTTGCAGAAATATGGATCCATTGCTCCAAGGTAAGGATTCCTGCAAACAAGGCATCTCGATCCATTTATCTGATACAGAGTGTAGACTGTCATATTCATGAAAGAAAATAAACTGATTTAACCGTAAATCTGCTCTTTAAGAAAACTGTAAAATTGTGTACACAATGTGTCACTCTAGAAAAAGGCCTGTTTGAAAAAGATTTCCCAGTGGGGACTTCCTGCTAGATAAATAAATAGAAAAAAACTAAAGAAAAAAAGTTGACCAATTCTGCCTGTTTCACCTTCACATGGCATTTTCTGCTCTCAGGTGATTTACCTGCTTGGTGATTTACCTACTCAGTGACTTACCTGCTCAGGTGATTTACCTGCTCAGTAATTTACCTACTCAGGTGATTTACCTGCTTGGTGATTTACATGCTCAGTGTTTTACCTGCTCAGGTGATTTACCTGCTCAGTGTTTTACCTGCTAGGTGATTTACCTGCTCTATGATTTACCTACTCAGTGACTTACCTGGTCAGGTGATTTACCTGCTTGGTGATTTACCTGCTCAGTAATTTACCTGCTCAGTAATTTACCTGCTCAGTAATTTACCTACTCAGGTGATTTACCTGCTCGTCCGCAGGTTCAGAGAGTGCCAGCAGAAGCAGCAGAGAGAGGAGCGGTCCTACAGCGCCATAACCTTCAAACCCGGGTTCAACCACAGCGACATCAAGCTGTCTGTGTGGAAGAGACTCCACCGGAGAGTCCTGCCTGGTAAAGCTCGTAAACCTCAGCTTAGCATGTACAAATACAACCCTGCTTTATAATGTAAACCTAATAGAGCATGTCTGTGTGTGTGTGTGCGCGGGTGTGTGTGTATGTGTGAATGTATGTATGCATATGTGTGTGTGTGCGTGTGCGTGTGGTGTGTGTGTGCTCGCGTGTGTGTGTGCGTGTGCGTGTGCGTGTATATGTATATGCGTGTGTGTGTGCGCGTGCGTGCGTGCGTGCGTGCGTGCGTGCGTGCGTGTGTGTGTGTGTGCGTGTGTGTATGTGTGTGTGCGTGTGTGCGTGTGTGTGTGCGTGTGTGTGTGTGTGTGTGTGTGTGTGTGTGTGTGTGCGTGTGTGTGTGTGTGTGTGTATGTGCGTGCGCGTGTGTGTGTGTGCGTGCGTGCGTGCGTGCGTGTGTGTGTGTATATGTATGTGTGTGTGTGTGTGTGTGTGTATATGTATGTGTGTGTGTGTGCGTGTGTGTGTGCGTAGCTCCGGAGCAGCTGAAGCTGGACCCCCTGACGGCGCACCCCCTGCTGCGGCTCAGCCACGGCGACACGGCGGTGGAGTGCGGCGTGCTGCCCCGCCGTCTCCCTAACAACCCCGAGCGCTTCAGCTACAGCTACTGCGTGCTGGCCAGCCGCGGCTTCTCCGCCGGCAAGCACCTCTGGGAGGTGGGCGTGGCCGGCAAGCGCAAGTGGCGGCTGGGCGTGGTCAAGGGCACCGTCAGCCGCAAGGCCAAGCTGCCCAAGAGCCCGGAGGCGGGGGTGTGGCTCATCGGCCTGAAGGAGGGGGGGCTGTACGAGGCCTTCGCCTCCCCCCGCGTCACCCTGCCCCTCTCCGCCCCGCCCGCCGCCATCGCCGTGTTCCTGGACTACGAGCGGGGCGAGCTGAGCTTCTTCGACGCGGACAGCCCCCAGGAGCTGGGCCTGCTGTACCGCTTCCACTGCGACTTCCAGGGCAAGCTGTACCCGCTGTTCGACGTGTGCTGGCACGAGCGGGGCGCCAACAAGCAGCCCATAATGCTGCCCCCGCCCCACGCTCCCAAATAAGCCCTCTGCCCCCAGATAACCCCGCCCCAGACCACCCGCCTCCAAGTAAAGCACCTGCCCCACGCCTTTCAGACTTTCACAGAGACCTGTGCACACCTGTCCTTTTGTGCAGATGATGGAAAAGAAGAGAATAATATCAGAATAAGCGAAGAACACCAGTGCTGTTGTTACACACCAGCAGGGGGCACTGTTACACACCAAATATATTAGTGTAATGCAATCTCTGAGCAGACGTTTCAGCTATTGGGCAAAGTTGGTCATGTGACTGCAGCTGTATTTAATGCATAGAAGGTGGCACCTCCGTAGTGAAGGGAGCATTGCTGATCTATCTGCGGTTTCTGCTATAGAGTAAATTTAATAAATCTCTTTTAATAGCATGTACTACCCATACATGGCCCTGGAGTGTGTATGTGCATGTGTGATTAAGCTTGTTTTATATTGTAAGCAGTTTTCTGCTGAGGAAATATGTTCTGGTGATGCGTCGCATTGTTGGGTTGGACTGCATCGCATTGTTGGGTTGGAATGTGTCAGAGTGTTGGGTTGGAATGCAGCAGAACCAGACCACTGATGACAGATGACTACTGTCATAGTCTAATTATCTTACCATAATCTTTAAATTTTTCATTACTGTAAACAAACTGTAAATATATTACAGATGTTATTCAATAAAATGAATGCCGTTTGCCAGTGTGTTTAGGCTAAACTGGAAAAATTCTACTGACAATTGCTGACAAATTTCCAAAGATTCAACAATGAAGATTGAGAATAACTGCCTGCCACCTCATTTGGTGATCTGCTATCAAAATGATGTCCCCATCACATACCCGTTTAGCTGTGTGAGCTAAATCCACATGCCCAGAAGAACGTGAGCGTGCTCAATACTGCTGGCCAAAATGGCGGTGTCTCCTGTACCTGGAACTTTAGACGGGAGGCACTGCTGCATGCGTGACTGTAGAAACAGAGGAATCCAAGTGTGACGTGTGACAATTAAAACAGCAGCCTGGCATGAGCCTGAGGGGTTTTCAATTAGCCAAATACATCTCGAGTAACACATTATGCCTCTGATTATTATAATTATATTTTGCATTTCCAAATGTAAGAACCAGTGTTTGGGGGGAAAAAAGCATTCACTGCGTTGTTGAGCAAAGTCATTATATAACAATATTTGCAGTCTTTAGAAATCACTAAAAGTAAACCGTAAAAAGATTTTAACACATTCAATACACCGTGTTATGTGCACTTGTGTTATAATAAACACTTGTATAACACAAGCATATGCAGGGTGGGGGTGAGGTGAGAGAAAATAACCAGCATGATTTGCCGTCTTCAGGTTTTTTTATGTCGCATTTTGTTTTAATAAAAAGCTGCCTTCAATAAGCTGTCACAGTATCACAGATTCTCTAGATGCACCACATAATCCACTCTGTGTTCGTAACATTGAAAGTTTCGTTTTCCTACTGTTGAAACTGGAAAATTTCCAATTTTATCTTTTTAAAAAAATATTAATTTAGGGGTGCATCCAAGTACAAAACTGGCAATGATCATTCTGAGTTCCTGTAACCAACCAGACTGTTCTGTAATTAAGGTGCAGACGGCAGCAATGTTATGTGTGAGTGAAGTACCTTTTGAGTCTACAGAACCTTGGACCCTAGAAATCTCTCCGTGGTCAGTGTTTGAGTGACAAAGCAACTTCCCTCTGCAGCCAAAGCAAAGCTCGAAATGTTTGGTCTCCGGCCTCCTACCAGGTGAGTCACCTTCCGGATGCTTAGTTTGGCAGGCAGAGCTGCTCGCTGTGAGCCTTTACCGGCATGATGATTATATTCTACAGGGATAACCAGTCATGTCCCCAGCTAGACATCCGACCCTGCTAGACCACACTGCTCCAAATCTGCCATGAGCACCGCTGTTCCCTTTTAAAAGCCATCCGTGGCTTCAGTGATGGTATTCAGGCCTATGCCAGTCACACTGGCTACAGACAGGGTAAGACACTCGTCTGATGTAAACACAACAGGCCAATCAGAATGACAGGAAATGAAAGGGTTTGCTCATCAGCATGTGTGCTGAAATCTTGCCCCGCCCCCCTATTGTGTCAGGTGCTGTCCAAGGCTCCCAGACTGGATGAACCAGTCGCTCCCATGGAAACCACGTGACGAGCAAAAGAAACTGGCTGGCTCGGAGGATTCCAAACCACGCCACTGGACAGCTGTTCTTCACCACTGTTAATACCAGGGAAAGCGATGGCAGGAGCACTTTTCAAGGTAATCCTTCATTATTTAAGTCTAAAATAAAAGATGCACATAAGACATACATAATTTTATTTAACATTTTTCAGAATTATAAATCCCATTATCTCACTCTCATCCACACACTCTTCCAAAATGAAGCTTTTACAATATTAAATCACTCTGCCAAAATTCTCAAACAAAATTAAAGCATGTTTTTTGTCATTATGACATTTCACAGTCACAGAAATTAACAATAAAAAAAAAATACTAGGAAGAAAAAAAAAAAACAAAAAAAAAAAAACTTCTGCAGAAGCACCCCACCATTTTACCACAGACAGAAGCGCTAAGCAGACCTCCTGTCCCACAGAACAGGCTTTTCCTTCAGAGGCCTGACGATGCCTGCGGCTTCCCGTGTCACAATGTGGCTCACTTCCTCTTTATATCTCAACCCCAAACTCCCCCAGAGGGGAACAATGAGATCTCTCTCTCATTCCCCATGAGATGAAACAAAAACTTACTGATTAAACCACATCAATCCTGAAAATGCCTGTTTTATATCCAAAAGAAAATATATGCAGTTAAAAAAAATTTTTTTTTAAATTTTTTTTAAACATATGCAGAAATCAGAAAAACAGAACTTAGCAGTTTCACTGACTGTAAATGTTTTTTAGTGCCAAATGACAGCAGAATTTTACAACGTGGATCCGGCACTTCATGAATTTGTTACAGTCTGGGTTCTGCTGGTGGGAATTCACCAAGTGAGATGTTTAAACGCGCTAGAGGCAGTCAAACTGGGAATTCATTTGCAATGATTTTTTTTTTTTTTTTTTTTTAATGCCGAAGAGGAGAACTGGTGTGATTTCAGGTAGGACCGTGGCCCCCGTTCAGTCCTCGCGGTCCCGATTCGCAGGTAAATGAGCTTACCTGGCCGCTGGCTTTGTGCGAGGTGCTGCGTTTATTCGTTAGAGACGGTGCAGAAACCCACGCCGCGGCCACCCCCGCTGAACGTGACGGAGGTGTGAAATCTGAGAAGGGGATCTGACCCCAAACCCCGCTGGCGTGGCGCGTGGAAGCGCACGGGACGCGGGCCGCGCTTCTCCGCCCGCTGCTACATTCTGCCAGAGAGGAGCTCTGGGAGCTCGCAGCGCTCTGAGAGAACGTTCCGGAGGCCTTTCCCCGAATTCAGACCCGCCTCCACACACCAGCCGTGCCTCACACTCACTCACACCCCCCGCACTGCCTCACACTCACTCACACCCCCCGCACTGCCTCACACTCACTCACACCCCCCGCACTGCCTCACACTCACTCACACCCCCCGCATTGCCTCACACTCACTCACACCCCCCGCACTGCCTCACACTCACTCACACCCCCCGCACTGCCTCACACTCACTCACACCCCCCGCATTGCCTCACACTCACTCACACCCCCCACACTGCCTCACACTCACTCACACCCCCCGCATTGCCTCACACTCACTCACACCCCCCACACTGCCTCACACTCACTCACACCCCCCCATTCCCCCCTGAGCGTGCTCAACGGCCACATGACGCGGTCACGTGAACCTCCAGTGACCCCCCCCCCCCCCCGCCCCACACTCCACCTCCCCCAAAATGATATCCCCATCACATACCCGTTTAGCATGTTTGCAGATTCATTGTTTTAGTTATGGATCTGAACCAATCAGCAGTGTTGTTTGCACTACACAGTCAGTGATGGATCTAGACCAATCAGAGTGCTCTTTGCACTGTGCAGTCAGTAGTGGATCTGAACCAATCCAGCAGTGTTGTCTGCACTGTACAGTCAGTGATGGATCTAGACCAATCAGAGCGCTGTTTGCACTGCACAGTCAGTGGTGATCTAGACCAATCAGAGCGCTCTTTGCACTGTGCAGTCATTAGTGGATCTGGACCAATCAGAGCGCGGTTTGGGCTTGGGGGAGGAGTCCTGCCTGTCACGCTTTCAGTCATACGCACGCACGTGCGCGCGCGCACGCACGCACGCACCCATGCACAAACACACACACGCGCGCACACACAGGTCAGGACCTGAAGACGTGCACGGCCCGCACCACGTATTGCCTGCAGATGGGACACTCGCTCATGCGCTTGCCGCACTTGGTGCAGGTGACCATGTGACCGCACTCCAGCAGCACACAGTCGATGGGCGAGTCCATGCAGATCTTACACAGGTTCTCCTCCAGGCCAGAGGGGGCGCTAGAGTCTGCAAAGACACAAACCCGCCCGTCAGTCACAGAGCAAGCTGCACAAAACCAGCACAAACAGAGAGCGTCCCCTCGAGCACCACACCTGAACACTCACCTGTGCCTGTCACTGCGTCTGAAACTGGAAAAAAGGAAATATAAATAAGTGATATAATCTCCAAAAGTAATGCAGAGTGTCAGTAAAACACATCATACATTTTTCCACACCAGTGAATACTTTAAGACTGTGAGGGTGTATAGGGTACAGGGTGTATAGGGGATGGGGTGTAGGGTGTATAGGGTACAGGGAGTATAGGGGACGGGGTACAGCGTGTATAGGGGATGGGGTGTAGGGTGTATAGGGTACAGGGTGTATAGGGGACGGGGTGTAGGGTGTATAGGGTACAGGGTGTATAGGGGACGGGGTGTAGGGTGTATAGGGGGTGGGGTGTAGGGTGTATAGGGTACAGGGTGTATAGGGGACGGGGTGTAGGGTGTATAGGGTACAGGGTGTATAGGGGACGGGGTGTAGGGTGTATAGGGTACAGGGTGTATAGGGGACGGGGTGTAGGGTGTATAGGGTACAGGGTGTATAGGGGACGGGGTACAGGGTGTATAGAGTACAGGGTGTATAGGGGACGGGGTGTAGGGTGTATAGGGTACAGGGAGTATAGGGGACGGGGTGTAGGGTATATAGGGTGTAGGGTGTATAGGGTACAGGGTGTATAGGGGACGGGGTGTAGGGTATATAGGGTACAGGGTGTATAGGGGATGGGGTGTAGGGTATATAGGGTGTAGGGTGTATAGGGGATGGGGTGTAGGGTATATAGGGTGTAGGGTGTATAGGGTACAGGGTGTATAGGGGACGGGGTGTAGGGTGTATAGGGTACAGGGTGTATAGGGGATGGGGTGTAGGGTATATAGGGTGTAGGGTGTATAGGGGACAGGGTGTAGGGTGTATAGGGTACAGGGTGTATAGGGGACGGGGTGTAGGGTGTATTGGGGATGGGGTGTAGGGTGTATAGGGTACAGGGTGTATAGGGGATGGGGTGTAGGGTGTATAGGGTACAGGGTGTATAGGGGATGGGGTGTAGGGTGTATAGGGGACGGGGTGTATAGGGGACGGGGTGTAGGGTGTATAGGGGACGGGGTGTAGGGTGTATAGGGTACAGGGTGTATAGGGGACGGGGTGTAAGGTGTATAGGGGATGGGGTGTAGGGTGTATAGGGTACAGGGAGTATAGGGGACGGGGTGTAGGGTGTATAGGGTACAGGGTGTATAGGGGACGGGGTGTAGGGTGTATAGGGGACGGGGTGTATAGGGGATGGGGTGTAGGGTGTATAGGGGACAGGGTGTATAGGGGATGGGGTGTAGGGTGTATAGGGTACGGGGTGTATAGGGGACGGGGTGTAGGGTGTATAGGGTACAGGGTGTATAGGGGACGGGGTGTAGGGTATATAGGGTGTAGGGTGTATAGGGTACAGGGTGTATAGGGGACGGGGTGTAGGGTGTATAGGGTACGGGGTGTATAGGGGACGGGGTGTAGGGTGTATAGGGTACAGGGTGTATAGGGGACGGGGTGTATAGGGGACGGGGTACAGGGTGTATAGGGGACGGGGTGTATGGTATATAGGGTGTAGGGTGTATAGGGTACAGGGTGTATAGGGGACGGGGTGTATAGGGGGCGGGTCCAGGCTCACGCAGCTCCTGCAGGTCTCTCTGCTCGGTGTACAGCCTCGTCACACGCTCCATCAGCTCCCACTTCTCGCAGCAGCCCTTGTAGTCGACGAAGTTTCGGGCGAGGATCTCCTTCAGCTGCCGCACGCTCAGGCCCTCGATGTCCTCCACGCAGGACAGGTCGGAGAGCGAGGCTCGGCGGCCGGGGGGCGCGGTCTCCTCCACGTCTGAGGACTGAATGACAGCAGCTGTCAGCCAATCATCAGTGAGCGCCTTCTAATCCTTCCCAAACAACACACTAACAGCTGAATTCAGGCTGCAGTGCCTGCTGGGATGAGAGGCATTTCAGCACTCAACTTCATCCAAGTCTCTGGTTGGCTACAGTATCCACACATCTTATTTCATGGGCTCTAATTGGCTGCTGACTGAAAGCAGTTTATTTGCAGACCAGTGGGGGATTTTCTATTATTTTCAGAGAGAATAATTTTCAGACCGAGCACTCGATGGGTTAAATTTTCAGGACCCCTTTCCGGTGTTCCAGGCTCTCCCCGCCTGATCACCCCCCAGCTCGTTTGGCTCAGTAATCCCTCCTCTTCACCTCAGCTGGTGCGTGATGGGCATTCAGGCACAAAATGGCTGCTGCTCGGCTGTGGTGGAGCTCTGTTCTCCCCTTCACTGTAAAGGGCTTTGAGCTCAAGAGGACAATGGGCCTATATAAATGCAATCCCTTCTTAATTATCTCTAATTTACATTCTCGACTTCTGTAGGCCAGGGTAGAAGGATGAGATGTCTTTTTAAAAGATAAAACTGCACAGTAGGTCTATGAGGTAAACATGTCATTGTTTTAGAACAGAGGTGTCAAACTCTAGTGCTGGAGGGCCGCAGTGTGTTTCTGTGGTTTCCTTTCAATCAGCAGCCAATCAATGGCCTTAAAAAACCAGGTGTGCGGACTCTTTAGCCAATCGGTGACTAAAATGAATCACTAAGTGCTAAAACACACCGAAAACCCTCTGATTTAGAGGTTTACAGTTTACCAGACCCTGAACATTCTGATCAGTGAATACATGTGTGAACATGTAAACAACCAATTGTGTAAATCACCAATGACCAGGTGCAGTGTAATTCAGAAATACAAGAAGAGTGCCAACCTCACCCAGAATGATATGAACAGACATCACTGACCCTAAGCTCAGAAAAGGACACAACAGCGTTTGTTTAATGTGTTTTTTTTAATGTGGCCCAGCCTCCCTGACTGAGGGGTCATTCTCGGGCTTTAAAAGGCCGCCTGTGTTTTGGATGGGCGGGGAGATGCGTGATGCAGCGTTTGTGCCGCGTTTGTAAACGAGAACAGAAACGACCAAGCTCTGTTTTTTTTTGGCGCTGTTTCGAAAGCATTTTTTAAAAGCCAAACGGGTTTTCAAACTGCACGTGGAATGAAGACCCTCGAGAACCGCTTGACTGACACTCCGTCGCTTTACTGAAAATTTAAACTTCCGGGGGGGGGGGGGGGCAAACATTCCCTGAAGTCTCTGCAACAGGAAACAGCCTGCATTCTCCAGTACCATGTACCATGTCAGAGCGCACAAGGCATCCACTGTTCTCCTGGAATAGGGCCGGTCTGCTGAGCAGCTGAAGAGCTTAGAATTACAGGGTTCTGTCTGCAGACAGCTTTCAAAATAAAAGTCCCATTTCACAGCATGGCTTTGTACTGTAATCTCAGTAATTTAGTAATTTAATGATATGAGATATCATTTCTTTTTGCAAAGCGTTTTATTATGAGAGTGAGAAATGTGAAGTGACCCTGTAAGAAACGGTTGTGGATTATGGCTATCCTTGTGTGAATTTGTACAGTCTGATGAGCGTGTACCGTTCAGCAGTTTCGGTGTGCTATATATGTAAAACAGTAGCTGAAAGGGTGCGGTGGCGTAAATGTAAACGCATCAGAACCGCAGGTGAAATATGGCTAGTGTATGTACTCACGGATCCATCCATCCAACAAGCCTTGATTGAGAAAAGAATCAGCAAGCCCGTAGAATTAGAGCTGCCTAGGTTGCAACTTGTGTACCCTGCTGTCCTGCTCCGTTGTCTGTAATTTCGTGGAGATGCACTTTTAGTGTTTGTAAGGTTTATAAGGTATTTTGATAGGCTTATCTGCAGGTGGGAGTCCTGTTCGCTGTTTTGCTAAGCTAGAACCGGAAAACTTGATAATATGAGCAGACGCATATGTCCCAGTAGGCTTTGCATATGAGAAAATAACTACAGTGTGAGAGAAATCAGGATGAAATGATGAAATTGCGTAGTTGAAACAATATGTTTTTAGCAGAATGGGCATGTAGGTGAAGGTTGACATGATCACAGACTATAGTGCGTAGTAAATAAAGTGACCATGAGCGAGCTTAGTTTCCTTATGGGATGGTATATATAGTCGGTATAAAGCATTAGCTAAGAAAGTGGTGGGTTAGGTAACGTGTGAAATCTATTGCACTAATGTGCTTTTCTCATGTTCAGTTCTAGTAGTTATACTTATGAGTGATTCATGGTTTTAAATGTAATGTTTTAATGGGGAGTTGCAGAACGTACATACGTAGTAGTTGTTTGTATGTGGCTAGATAGAGAACAGGGCGAGGTAACATGAATGTAGAAACGTGGCGTTTGCTGATAAGAAGGTTTTGTACGGTAGCCAAGTGAAAAAATATAGTTAGTAGAAATGGCACAGTGGTGAACTGGTGTAACTTTTAAATAAAAGGAATACATTTGCCGTCATGAAATGCATATGAGTGAGTTTTGGTAAAGCAAATATAACAGCGTAAGAAAATGTTAGTGTAAAAGAGGAAATTATCTGCCTGAGGGCGAGGCGGGATTCTATCCTTCAACCGGAGGTTTGCCAGTCTGTGACTTTGTTAGGGCAGCACCATGACATAGCTATGCAATGCGTGAAATATCATTAGCAAACCTGTCCGTGGTTTTAAAGAAGAAAAGAAGAACACAGGACAGTAAGCACAGAAGAGCTCCCGTTGAATCCATATGGCTTTGCAATATTGTAGCCGGTTAATAACTGAACGTGCAGACGGTACGTCATAATGCAGTGTATACGTTCGGTGAAAGGATGGTAGATATGGTGCAAAAGCAATAATTGAGAAGTAGTAGACAATTATTAATGAGGGTAAAAGCAGGTTAAAGAAACATGTCCTTAGCTGGGCTTGAACCTACGACCTCATGTTCCCAAGACTGTAACCTTACCCACTAGGCCACATGCAGATTAGCTGTTTAAACTGGAAATGTTTCAGAACGAAAAGGTATGAGTATTTTGCGTGTGTATGCGAGTTTTTGATTGGGTCGTGAGGGTGAGGATTTGGCTGGTGTCAGTAAAATGTCCAATGGGGAGACATGTTGTTAGTGGGATAGGCGGCAGGAAAAATAAGAATGAGAAGAAGAAGAAGAAGAAAGAGAAGAAGAAGGAGAAAACGCAAATTCCCCTTAGTTTGGAGCTTTATTGTGTGGACATGTGAAGTTGTTTATGAAATCTGTCTGTTGAAATGGGGTCAGAATGTACAGAATTTAATGTTTTTAAGTGCTGAGTGTCTGTGGCTGTTGTGGTTATTTCTGTGGGGAACCCTGAAAAGTGCCAAACTCTCGGTGCTGTATAGGTATGGGGCATGCCCCCGCCAAGGCGTAACTTGGCGGGATGGCATACCTGCCATCCCAATTTTTCATAAGAAAAAAAAACCGAGTTAGTTCCAGTGTTAATATCAGATTTTTTAAAGCAATAATGTCTGACAGGATGTCGTCATAACTCTAAGCTGTGGGTATCACAGTGGGGTGCAGGGGGTGGGGCCTATCTCAGGAGGGGCGGGGCCTATCTCAGGGGGGCTGTACCTGGGACTCGGTCTCCTGCTCCTCCGGGCCCTGGGGGTCCGTCTCTGTGTCAGGTGTGTCCTCCTGCACAGCCGGACCCTGGGGCAGAGACCCTCACTGAGTGAAGGAGCCGCAACTCCTGCCCCACACACACACACACATACACCCACACACACACACACACACACTCACACACACGCATACACCCACACACACACACTCTCACACACACACGCATACACACACACACACACACTCACACTCACACACACATGCATACACCCACGCGCACACACACACACACACACAGGCACGCACACACACACACACACACATACACCCACAAACACACACACACATACTCACACACACGCATACACCCACACACTCACACACACACACACATGCATACACCCACACACACACAGGCACGCACACACACTCACACACACACACACACGCATACACACACACACAGGCACGCACACGCACACACACACCCCCCACAGAACCTAGTCTCTCGGATTAAAATGGCTGCCCACCCGCCAGAGACTACAACTGCTGCAAATACTGTTACTAAACATGACTAACTCCAGTCCTGGAGGACCGCAGCGTCTGCTGCTTTTCAGTGTGGTTCAGATCTTAAGAGCTAAATCTAACTGTCTGATTGGCTAGAAGGTCCCTACAACTGGCCTCTAATTGGCTGCTGGCTGAAAGGAAACCCTAAAAACCCGGCAGACATTGCAGTCCCGTGGGACCGGAGTTAGAGTTTTCCCTCACTGTCTCAGTGGTCTGGGCAGTAGCTGTAAAATCAGCACCAAAATCAAAAAAGAGTTCAAAAAAGGACGTTAAATTAAAATTCGTTTTTTTGTTTTTTAAGTACAGGGCCGTACCTGGTCCTCGTCAAGGGTGGGCGGTGGAGAGGCGGGCTCCGCAGGCTGTGGGGGAGGCTGGGGCGTGGTTTGGGGCGGGTCTGTGGGCGTGGCCGGGCGGGGCACCTCCTCGCCGGGCGTGTGCTGGTTCAGCACCAGCTCCACGAGCTCCTCCTTCTCGCGGCAGGTGTGTGTGGGCACCTCGTGCAGGTGCAGGTAGTCCCGCAGGTCCTTCACCTTCAGCTTCATAAGCTCCGCCCTCTGGAACAGGGTGCCGTGGAAACGCTGGCACGTGTGACACAGGCGGGGGTGGAGCTCCAGTTCCGCAGAGCACCGCCCACAGAAGTTCTTCCTGCAGTCCACGCAGACATGCTGGGGGGAGGGGGGCGAATTTTCTATTAGAATTTTATAATTCACTGCTCAGTCATTTGGCAGATGCTTTTAGCCAGAAAGACTTGCAAAAAGTGCATTTGCCATGGTACACAAACACCGCGAGAGCAGAGGCGGAAAGTCAGAAAGTTAAGTCCTGCCATGTGTTCCTTCCTCCCATGACCTCAGCCAGCTGATTTCACTAATTAGCTCTCCCTCCTGGCTGAAGAATTGCGCTAATTAGCAAATCCAGGTTTTGCATGCCTGCGCTAGAGAGAGGCTGAGTCACAGTCGCATACGGGGCACAGTCGAGGTGCGTGCCTCACACCTGTGGAAACCTGTAAGATGCGCTATAGAGATAAACACTGGGGCAGAATGAAAGGGTGGGTTTTCCCCACATCGGCAGAAAACAGCTTTCCTGAATCTGGGAAGTGGGTTTGGAGTGGGAATGGGGAGTTCCAGTTCCGTGTGGGTAGCCTCCTGAGGTCGAGCTGTGCGCTAAAGCTAGCAGGCCGTACTGGCCACTTCCGTGTGCAAAGCTAACAACAAGGGCTCCGTTCAAACAGAAACCAACTGTCTCAGTCCACCATGAGAGCTGATGTTAGCACAGGGAAATGGCCTACATTTCCCAATAGCCCACATTTCCCATCTCTGCACCATCAACTTCCTCTTCCTCTGCTAGCGTCTACACAATCTGCAAATGGCAAAGTACACCACAGCACAGCTTAAAAACCAGGGCCGATTTACTCTACGATTTACAGGATAAAATACAAAATATACCAAATGTTTTAACTCTTTAGAGGCCAGTGAAATTTTTATACTCCAGCAGATTCCCAAGAATTACAGAAAAACACGCTACTCAGCAAAACAAGTGAAGTTAAAGAATTTTGTCATGAATAATGAATGAATATTGGTGTAAACAGATGTTTCCGTTTAAGTTGTCCGTAACCTGCAGGAAGTGCACCAGTGGCTGAAGGGTTAAAGTGAGTATAATGTCATGTGACTCGCGGATAGAGATCTCTGGATCGCACCCCAGTGCTGTCCGTAACCATGACAGCGGTGAAAGTCCCCTGAAACATTCCGCCTGAAGGCGTGTAGCGCTGGAGGTCACGAGCTGTTCCTGGAATGAGCTACGCAGGAACCGCACACGCAGGTGTACACGCGCGCACACATGCATGCACACACACACGCGCGCACACATGCATGCACACACACGCACGCACACACGCACACACGCAGGCACACACACACACACACACACACACACACAGGAGCAATACAGCACTCCTCAATTAAACCTGATTCACAGGTATATACACACACACACACGCACAGAGGAGCATATCATATGACGTGGTGTCCGAAACAATCTCTACTGTATAAACTAGCTTACAGTACGGCTGCATCAGTGCACCAGATTAGTTGTCTTGCATCTATTTTTGGCATTTTGAAACTAAAATGAAAATAAAACAATGGAATTGTTGGAATGCGACTGGTAACCCTGACGACCTGTGCTGACGGATCCGAGCGCTCCGTGTTCCACAGGGTGGAACTGTATGTTACGCCAGCGGCCTGCACAGGGAACGTGATCAACGTGACGCGCTCTGGAGAGGACCGGCACTGCTGCCAGTGAGCCAGAGATGGCGCTGTACTCTCACACCGGAGCTGACTGCTCCTGACCCCAGTGAGACAGACGCAGTACTGCCTGTGAGCCAGAGATGGCGCTGTACTCTGACACCAGAGCTGACTGCTCCTGACCCCAGTGAGACAGACGCAGTACTGCCTGTGAGACAGAGATGGCGCTGTACTCTGACACCAGAGCTGACTGCTCCTGACCCCAGTGAGGCAGACGCAATACTGCCTGTGAGACAGAGATGGCGCTGTACTCTGACACCGGAGCTGACTGCTCCTGACCCCAGAGAGACAGACGCAGTACTGCCTGTGAGCCAGAGATGGCGCTGTACTCTGACACCAGAGCTGACTGCTCCTGACCCCAGTGAGACAGACGCAGTACTGCCTGTGAGACAGAGATGGCGCTGTACTCTGACACCAGAGCTGACTGCTCCTGACCCCAGTGAGACAGACGCAGTACTGCCAGTGAGACAGAGATGGCGCTGTACTCTGACACCGGAGCTGACTGCTCCTGACCCCAGTGAGACAGACGCAGTACTGCCTGTGAGACAGAGATGGCGCTGTACTCTGACACCGGAGCTGCCTGCTCCTGACCCCAGTGAGACAGACGCAGTACTGCCTGTGAGACAGAGATGGCGCTGTACTCTGACACCGGAGCTGACTGCTCCTGACCCCAGTGAGACAGACGCAGTACTGCCTGTGAGACAGAGATGGCGCTGTACTCTGACACCGGAGCTGCCTGCTCCTGACCCCAGTGAGACAGACGCAGTACTGCCTGTGAGACAGAGATGGCGCTGTACTCTGACACCGGAGCTGACTGCTCCTGACCCCAGAGAGAGAGACGGATGGAATTCTCCCAGGGGTGGGCGGGGCCTCCGTTCAAAGCAGCCCAACAATGCGCCCCGTCTCGGCTAAATGAATAAACGCGGGGACATCCGTGTTTTTGTGAGGAGCACACACTACCCCCCACCCTCTTCCCTGGCCTGAGGCCATAACGCTGAATCAGAGCACAAGAAAGAAGGCGGCCGTCTGGAATAAGAGCGTGTTTCACGGGCTCTCTGTTCCGCAGACAGCGCTGTCTCTGTGGCGCTCCCGGTCATGTGACCCCCAGGGGTCCGCCCCAGATCAGCGGCTCCCAAACTCTGAGCTCACGGCAGACTTAATAAGCGAACGTGTTTATACTGTGACCTGGCCCTCATTAAACTGTGAGCTGACACACACTGCATGTTCACATACGGCATTCACACGTCTGATTAACATCTGTCTGGAGAACTAATGCAGCGTCAGTGCAGCAGAGCTGAATGACAGAGTAAAGTGTGTATTGACCCGTTTTTTTTTTTTGTGTCATTTTGCAAACAACCTCAACCCCTCCTCCGCCCCGGCAGCGCGTCCTGTGCTGCGGTTAACCCCTGCGGGGGGGGGGGGGGGTCGGGTCGGGTCGGGTCGGGTCGGGTCGGGTTTTAATGTGCACTGCGCGTGGTTTTGTGTGGCTGTTCCTCCAGGTGCAGCCGTGGGGTTTCCCCCCGCCCGCCCGCCCTCCCGCCCTCCTCACCTTCCGGGCCAGTGAGTCGAAGCGCCCCCCGCAGGCCTTGCAGGCGAGTTCGGGGGCAGGGGGCGAGGGGGAGCTGCGGAACCCGGAGTTTGAGTAGGCCTGGCGCTGCCTGCTGCTGTCCTCTCCCCCGCCCAAATCCACACACAGCCAGCTACAACAGGACGCCCACATCAGCCCTGCAGGAGGGAGAGAGAGGGGGTGAGAGACACACTCACACACACACCTACACACCTGTACACACACACACACACACACACACCTGTACACACACACACACACACAGCCAAGCCTTTTAAACAACTGATTAAATATAGGGCCTGTACCAGTGCTCAGGAACGTGTGTGTTTGGGACAGCCTGTTGGTTACAGCTGTAGACACAGGCAAAACAGGAAAGTGATTTTGGAGTAAAAAGCAGAAGCATGTGACACGCGGCTTAAGCAGAAGAGCGGGCGCTAGCGCTAGCCAGGTTCCTGTGCGGGTACCTGAGAGAGCTCCAGGTTCCTGTGCGGGTACCTGAGAGAGCTCCAGGTTCCTGTGCGGGTATCTGAGAGAGCTCCAGGTTCCTGTGCGGGTACCTGAGAGAGCTCCAGGTTCCTGTGCGGGTATCTGAGAGAGCTCCAGGTTCCTGTGCAGGTACCTGAGAGAGCTCCAGGTTCCTGTGCAGGTACCTGAGAGAGCTCCAGGTTCCTGTGCGGGTATCTGAGAGAGCGCCAGGTTCCTGTGCGGGTATCTGAGAGAGCTCCAGGTTCCTGTGCGGGTACCTGAGAGAGCTCCAGGTTCCTGTGCGGGTACCTGAGAGAGCTCCAGGTTCCTGTGCGGGTACCTGAGAGAGCTCCAGGTTCCTGTGCGGGTACCTGAGAGAGCTCCAGGTTCCTGTGCGGGTATCTGAGAGAGCTCCAGGTTCCTGTGCGGGTATCTAAGAGAGCTCCAGGTTCCTGTGCGGGTACCTGAGAGAGCTCCAGGTTCCTGTGCAGGTACCTGAGAGGGCTCCAGGTTCCTGTGCGGGTACCTGAGAGAGCTCCAGGTTCCTGTGCGGGTATCTGAGAGAGCTCCAGGTTCCTGTGCGGGTATCAGAGAGAGCTCCAGGTTCCTGTGCGGGTACCTGAGAGAGCTCCAGGTTCCTGTGCGGGTACCTGAGAGAGCTCCAGGTTCCTGTGCGGGTACCTGAGAGAGCTCCAGGTTCCTGTGCGGGTACCTGAGAGAGCTCCAGGTTCCTGTGCGGGTATCTGAGAGAGCTCCAGGTTCCTGTGCAGGTACCTGAGAGAGCTCCAGGTTCCTGTGCGGGTACCTGAGAGAGCTCCAGGTTCCTGTGCAGGTATCTGAGAGAGCTCCAGGTTCCTGTGCAGGTATCTGAGAGAGCTCCAGGTTCTTGTGCAGGTACCTGAGAGGGCTCCAGGTTCCTGTGCGGGTACCTGAGAGAGCTCCAGGTTCCTGTGCAGGTATCTGAGAGAGCTCCAGGTTCTTGTGCAGGTACCTGAGAGAGCTCCAGGTTCCTGTGCGGGTACCTGAGAGAGCTCCAGGTTCCTGTGCGGGTACCTGAGAGAGCTCCAGGTTCCTGTGCGGGTATCTGAGAGAGCTCCAGGTTCCTGTGCGGGTACCTGAGAGAGCTCCAGGTTCCTGTGCAGGTATCTGAGAGAGCTCCAGGTTCTTGTGCAGGTATCTGAGAGAGATCCTGTGCGGGTACCTGAGAGAGCTCCAGGTTCCTGTGCGGGTATCGGAGAGAGATCCTGTGCGGGTATCGGAGGCGGGTGGCTCGCGTGTCTGATCGCTGCAGTGTGGCTCACATCATTAATTCAGAGGGGGTGCGCGGCTCTGGCCTAAACAGCCGCGCGACACCCTATCTCTGCGCGCGCGCGCGAGCGAGCGAGGCACCGCTACGCGCTCCTCAGCGTCCCGCGCGTTTCAGCTCCTAATCACCGCAGGAGAGCAACAGACCTCCCGGGGAGCTCACAGACACACAGGCGCTCAGACGCACTGGAACGTCATCTCCTTCCTGTTCCTGCAGCAGAGACCTGCTCAGCCAATCAGAACTGGACTTTGACCCGTGGCAGTAACCTGCTCGGCCAGTGACGGCTGGATTTTGACACTACTGTGAGGCACTGTGTTCACTTTTTCCCACAGATTGATTTACCATGTTTTTCACTCTGAAATCTGAGATCAAATTGGTTACAAATGTGGTTTTCAACCCACGGGGACAGCACTCCATACTGTGTTGGCTCCACGGGGAAATGCTCCATTTTGTTTACATAGGTTACTACGGAAACCAGGCCCACACGGGTTCATCGCCTAAGTTTCATCTCCAAGGGCCCTATGGACACACATCTGCATGCTGCAATCTAGAATATAAGGATATAACGTAGTGTCCATCAAGCGCACTGCACAAGCATACATATACACCACACGCATAAAAATATCACACATATGCACACTCACAAGCACAAATAAATAAGCCAAAAGCAGCTTCTTCATAGATACATTGTCATACACCACAGATAGTTTGGTTTTAATTCACCGTGTCATTTCCTGGTGATATGTTTTTAAGTAGGCTGTGTTTCGTGCTTTGAAATAATTCAGGAAACAACTGGCCAATCAGGTCACTCTCCCTGCAGAGGTCTGCACAGAGCCCATTTTCAAACGGACTAGTGAATCACCAAACAGCAGGCTCTTAATCCAGTCAAACGGTCAAAGCAGCCCTCGCCCTTACGCCCCCATTTAACGATGAGACCTGTGTCAGGTGAAGAGGAGAACCTGTTCACCACCTCCCAGAGCCGTACCGTCCTTTCTAGGCCCAAAAAGACAAAAAACGAGAAATTTACGGCTGAAGACCAGCTGAGGCCTGGAAGGAACCGGCAAAAGAAAGGGAACATTTTATTTTTTGCTTGACTACCGAACATGAAAGTGTGGTTAATGATATTATGGCGACCGTTTCCCATGATGCCGCACCATCAGCAGCACCGTCCTAAGTGACTCGCGTGGTCCGGCTGCGCAGACTGACCTGCGTTTCACCGGCGGCAGGTCAGGGGCTGGCCCGCATAGCCGCGGCGTGCGAGTGAGCGAGCGAGTGGCGGGCGTTCGAGGCCCCGGAGAGTGTCAGCACCGCGGCGTCGTTCCCCTGCTAACAAACAACACACAGCAACCGCCCAGTCACTCCGCAACATCTACGGGGTCAAAGGTCACACACCGGAATCCTCACAACCTGGACTCCCCCCACAGTTCTAATCACTGTAGGACTTTACCATGACTTAGCAGAGGGAATTCTTTTAGGTTATATGAAATTTGATTATTTTTCCTAGTGACTCCACCATTACAAAAAGTTAAACACTGCCCTTTTTTCATTTTTTTTATAAAAGTGGCAGAACCATCACGGTACAAAGATTATCTTGTGTGTATTTTTTTTTTTCAACCCTGCAGTTATAAAATCAGAATTCAGATAATCTAAGTTAAGCACCACACATCTATTAGAGCAAAATAAATGAAGTGTGTTTTGGAGTAAAAAAAAAAAGAAAAAGGTGTACACTAAAGAAATGGTCCTTGGACAGTGCAGTAGTTATTTGACTTATGAAGTCAACGCCACAGTTAATTAGACTGTGTTCACATAAATCTCTTGTACCACGCCCAGCTTTTATGTAAAAATATTTACACACGGTCACAGCAGCCACTGACAGCAGGGTCTGTAGTTTCTGTCCTCCTCGTCAGGCAACAGACATGCGCGCAAAGAGCTAGCAGTACCCACGACCCAGTTATCGGATTTAATTTGATACGGCTGTCACTGCTCAACGTGTACCGCCTATGGCCAAATCAAGTTGTAACTTAACCGGATGTTACTTAAGACCTGGTCCCGGAGTACCCCCGTGTACAAGCTGATTCTTGTTCCAGCGAAACTCCTGTTTAATTAAGGTGATTGAAAGTGTGTTCCTTAATCACAATGCTGGTTTGGCTCATTACCGTTTGCCTTGTCCTTGAACTCCTCGTTATCCTCCTACGGTTTAGTATCAATGACCATGCACACTTTCAGCATTTAAGACTTCGTTGATTTCATCTGTAGGTCTATCAGTGAATAGAATCAATACCAAATATAACCTCTTCCAAAATCAGTCATTTACCATGGCACGCAACAAAAAGTGAAATCATTAGGCCTAGTTGTCTAAAAATTGAACCGACTGGCTTAATGTCCTTTTACATTAATATAGAATATTAATTATTTTAACATGAATGGCTTTATGATATGTATCATTAAGACTAATCACCCTTCACTAGACCTTAAAAGTCTAATTGAAAACAATTAACAACAACTGATGCTTCAGGAATCGCAATGAAGTTTAGAACGAAAACCAGCCTGTAAAGGGGTACTCAAGGACCAGCTCGAAAACCACTGCGTTATGCAACTTAATACAAGCGAACAATTTTACAATTGATGGTAGGAATCTGGTAAGTTAAATTTTTATTGACGTCACATTGCTTGAATTATGATTCTTGTATTAGCTGGCACATAGTATAATTTTGTATTGCTTTTACATTTCTGGTAAATGCCAATAAGTTATCAATATATCATAGATACTGAGAATGCCATTAATATAAAGAAACTAGGCTACACACTGACCATGTTTCTGCACTGCAGTAGCCAGCGAGCAGCACCCCAGCTGCCTAACCATAATAACCACAATGTTTACGACGGTAGTTATTTGAAACACTATTCGAAAGGTCTCAATGTAGAATATATTCTTTCAAACAGGAATGGGGCCAGCTTGTTAGCTGACTAGCCCTCTAGATTCTCTGGCACCAAACTGATCAAGTCATAAAGTCGTCACGGCAGTTAGCCAGCCAGGAAGTTCACTATACTAACTGGCAAACGAACGCTAACTTTTTACGATAAGTTTGTAGAGCAATGAAATGTAGTTGCTTCGTTAGCTGTTACTTTTAGTACGAATGTACTCAACATTGTTAGGAAAGATCACAGGGGCAAGTTAAACAGAATTACACCATTACATGCTAGAAAGTCATAATCGGCTATCAAGCTAACGAATGGCAACCTTTGAAATGGTTAACTGGACGTGGAACTCTTTGGTAACTTACCTTCTTCTGGAGTCAACAAATGGGAGCCGTTCAGCAAGTAAACTAACTTTATTAGACTGACAACAATAGCGAGAAAGTTGACTCGTCTTTATGGCACTCTTTAATGAAAGCTGACACAACTTTTCCCAAGTCAAATCGAAACAGGAATAAAATGACAGCCTCCCCGTCCCTGCGCTGCCATCTCCCCTCCCCGTTTCTGGATGCAGAGGGAAGCGCTAGCAGCGCGCACGTTAGCATCCGCGTACGGCGCTGCTCCGGTGTGCTGGCGAACAGCGTCTCCTGTAGGATAGCACCCAACTGGAACATGGACGTTCTTTTATGATAAAATTTAACTTTCGCATAAAATAATTTTCTTTTCTTTTCAGCACTTATTCTTTTTCTCTTAATTTCCCCATTTAACCTCAACACCACAAGTATAACATGGACATGATATATATTAAACGCAGCACATAGGCTATAATTATTGCACATTGAGAAAGTAAACATAACACGATGAATCGTGACGAATAAATTAATAATAAAGCTGGCATATGTTCTTAATTTAAGATATTATGCTGATTCCACCATATTATTATGAGTACATTGTTATTTTGATATTGCTACTAATAGCCTACTGTTATTAAAATGTTATTTAAGTATTTCTGTCTTTGCATTATGATGGTGCTGATGATGACAAAGTAACCGCACATGAAAAATAAATAGGCCAGACAAATTATATGTCGTATTTCACAGCAGTTGTCACAATACGCTTCATAGGCAACCCTGGCCTAGACCCGCACACGAGCAAGCCTAAAGCAAAAGTGGCAAGGAAAAACTCCCTGTGGCAGATGGGAAGAAACCTCGGAAGGAACCAGGCTCAATGGGGAACTAGAGTACAGGATAGGAATAACATTACAATAAAGAAAATCATGTTGAAAGGTTGTCTTTTCCCATATTGTAATTTTTCCCGTAAATAATGAAAATGAGCAAATATTGCATTCAAGTGAAAAGATCTTATTTTATTACTACACATTGTTTATGTACATTGCCAAAAAAAAAAAAATAAAGCACATATTAAGGACTTAATCACAGTATAGGAATAGTAGGCACCCCTGAAAAGCCATTAAACATTAGAAACCACGTTAGAAATGTCCTTGTGACAATGAGTCACTTGTTTTCTTCCATAAAATCCTGTAGCTATAGCCAGCTCCTAGATGCATTGTCAGTTAGTCGGACAACTTGAAAGCTCTCTCTGAGCTCTCTCTCACTGTTCTGCGTTTACCGGTTTACCGTGAACCTTTACGTTTAGGTACCCAGCGTGCACGCTTTGTTGCCAAAAAGTTCTAGAGTCAAGCATGGCGGCCTCCATGAACTGGCTTCATGCGCCATTGAGCAGCACCCATAGGAATCCATTAAAACAGCAAGCAGAAGCTGTCTCCAGTTCGTGCGTGTGTGGGCGCGCGCGTTCTCAGGCTTTTGTCGGAACTCTTGTTGTGTAGGGTTTTCCATATATTAAGACGGGCAGACTTCATCCGTGGCCACTATCGTATGTGGCAAAACACTCAGGCGGACTGGAGGAAATGGCCTCAACAGTTACATAATGTACATCGTATTGGTGTGTGGACATGCCATTTGTCATAAGCACCCGTGATGGTCTACCACCACTTGGTGTGGAAAAGTTTCAGTTGAGCTTGAAGTGTCAGACTTTTTTTTTTTTTTTTTTTTCTTCTTCTTTTCTTTCTTGAACGTCGATTCAATCTGTATCTGCTGCCCCCAAAACGCACAAATACACATGTTGAGTCCAACTGTGTCCATGTGATGTAAATCACATTCATATATTTATTTAGGCTTTCAGACTTGTATGAATTTTTTTTTTAAGTTCAAAAGCAACTATATAAAAAGGACAAACCTCCTTTTCTATCATTTGGATTCCTTCTTATATGTTTGCAGGAATCCTACGTTTTCATAATCTGAGCTATCTGCCAAAGAAAGAGGGAAAATAAACAATATTTGCTTCAAATAGTCTCCTTTGTCTGGAACATTTATTCAGTGTGTTGCAGTCGTGATGTTTTAGTCTGCGTCTCTGCCAGCTTACCCGAGTAGCTCTGATGGTCTGAGGTTGACTTCTGTTGAAAGTATGTTTGTTGACTGGCTTCAGTTGCAAGCATATTTTCATACACATTTTCCCCTGCATCTGGTAGGGGACAGACATATTTACACATCAAATTTATTTTGGCGCTCTGTTTGGATAGAACAATTTTGGGAACCCAGCACCCTCCTCATTGACGCGCAAAGTAAATGAGGGAGTGTGCAACCCAGAATGCAACGGTTTAGGCAAATACACATACACATACCAGACTGGAAGTAAGACATGTTAATAACACTGAATTTGTTTTGGAGAATTTTACTCAATTTATGTTCAGAACAACTAATTTGTCACAGTCCCTGTCGAAAACACCAAGCTTTATTTGGGGGTGACATAGCTCAGGAGGTAAAAGCGGTTGTCTAGCAGTCGGAGGGTTGCCGGTTTGATCCCCGCCCTGGGCGTGTCGAAGTGTCCCTGAGCAAGACACCTAACCCCTAATTGCACTGGTGAATGCAAGGCATCAGTTGTAAAGCGCTATATAAATGCAGTCCATTTACCATATTTGAATACTGTAAATGGTATCATAAGACATTAATATTACAGAATTTTTTTTTTTTTTAAAATAAAAAAAAATGTAAATTTATTTCCCATTCTAACAGATTCTGTTCCTTCAATGATGCCTTCTAACAAGAGCTGTGATAGAAATTAAATTTGTTTATCATGATTGAGTAAAAGAGTAAAGACCTACGGCTTCATCAGTCTCACTGCATGTGCGGTGCATCTACAATTTTGTCTAATTCTGAAAGCACTGAAATCAGTGTATGCTGGCACTGAATTACTTACCCTGAACTGCGCCTGGTCTTATCAAGGGCAAGTACTGACAGGCAGATTCTGGAATAGGTTCGCTGAAAAATAAGACGCGTATAAACAAAATGACACATTTTACTGGCTGTAATGATCAAGGGTGTGTAAGTGGCTGAGCATAAAGGGTTAATGCACTTTTTGTAGGTCGCTTTGGATAAAAGCGTCTGCCAAATGAATGAATGTAATGGGTTACGGAAAACTTACGTACACATTTAATATGAGTCATACTGTAAGAAAAAAACATTCACAAAATGCTGCTATTCAAGTAAGATGAGCAATTTTTATTAAAACTTTTTTTGGCTGTTGTTTAAACATGATTATTGCAAAATACACAACAAACAACAACTGCATTACTCCATTGCATTTATCAGCATATTCTGAAGTGATATACCATACACCAGTCAAAGCTATAACAAAATTGGCTATAAATTAAATAAATTGAATAATCGTAAAATACTCACATGTATGTTGGTTCATCATTTCTAACTACAGGAGACCAGAAAAAGGCATTAAAACATTATGTAGCACTGTCAGATTTTAGAAAATCATTGCTTCATTCAAACTAAAGGATATATTTTCTGAACTGCATCTTTCCTAAATTAAAACAATGCTATCTTGAGAAAAATGGTAGGAGAAAATTGTGAACAGAATTACAAATCACTTACACCATCCCGTGGGTTTTCATTTCAACCCTGATTTGGCACACCTGACTACTAATTAGTAATTGAACAAGATCTCTAGCTGTTGAATGAGGTGTCCTTGTTCATGGTTTGAGTGAAAACCTACAGGACGGTAGATCTTCGGTGGCAGGGTTGGGCAGCCCTGCTCTAGCTGTTGAATGAGGAGTGCTTTGTGGGGGTAGGAACAAAAACCTACAGGATGGTAGATCTCCAGGAACATGGCTGTTTACCACTGCCTACTTTGCAATTGATGATGTCTCAAATGTGATATCAAATTTCCCACAATGTGCTAAACATAAACTGTTGCATCCTTTTTGTGTCTGTAGGCTGATGAATACCACTAGAATATACACACATGGCCAAAAGTATCTGGACACCCCTTGGCCTGGTGCTGTTTTTCATAGTTTGGGCTTGGCCCTTTAGTTCCAGTGAAGATTAATCTTAATACAATGACATTCTAGGCAATTCTGTGCTTCCAATTTTCTGGCAACAGTTTGGAGAAGGCCCTTTCCTGCTTCAACATGACCATGCCCCCGGGCGCATAGAGAGGTCCATATAGAAATGGTTTTGTGGAGATCGGTGTGGAAGAACTTGAATGGCCTGCACAGAGCCCTGACCTCAACCACATCCAACACCTTTGGAATCAACTTGAAAGACAACTGTGAGCCAGGCTTAATCGCCCAATCAGTGCCCGGCCTCACTAATGCTGAATGGAAGCAAATCCCAACATCCGAGCATAAAGCCTTCCCAGAAGAGTGGAGGATGTTAAAGCAGCTAAGGGTGGACCAACTCCATAGTGTTGCCCATAACTTTTGATGAGATGGTGGATATCAGGTGTCCACATACGTTTGGCCATGTAGTGTATGATCACCTATTGCTGTCATTTTAGGCAAATAGGTAAAACGCGTGCGCACGCACCCACGCACAAAGATCCACCTTTATCCTGTGTACAAATTGAAACCAGTGTAGCGTGTCACCAGTTAATATTTTTGTAACAAGGTGAGAGTTGGTCAAGTAACATGCAAACTGTTTCTTCTGTATAACACTGAAACATAACATTAATCATTTGATAAAATTCAGTCAATATCCTTGTCCTGGCCAGTACTTACCCAAAGTATTCCTCAAAATAGATGGAGTCTCTCTGTGATGGAGAAATATTTATCTATGATTACTTTTATATTTGCAATAAAATCTGCATGATTGATAAGTCATTTTGTTAGCTAGTTTAAAATTAAAAAAAAAAAAAAAACGTTTAAAAAAAAAAAACCGTAAAGAGAGATAATCTACTGATGACAAAAGGACTGGACGTGGAAGTGATAGTTCAGTAAATGGCATAGCGTTTCTCCAGATTCCTTACCCTGAAAACGGTAGTACTCTTACACCCCCGGGAGGCACTACAGAAACATGGGGAAAGCAAACATGCACCGGTGTGAAACCATTGATTTGTTTTTGTAGGCATTGTTGTTATCATTTAATTATTTTATTTATCCATTTAATTAGATGACATCTGCATGCTACAACTCCGATACTGGAAGAGAAAAAATTCCCCAGAATGTCATGCCAACCCACTGATTTCCTGCTTTTAGTGAAAGGTCACATGATGGCAACGGTAACCAAGCAAATCTGACTCTGTCCTTCTCATTCGGATAAATAAACACTTATACGTTATAGGCTACATCATACAATTCTATTTCTTGATATTAATTAACAGGAAAGTGTAAAACTGCCATTAGTCCATAAACATTGAGGGCAGGGGCTATAACATTGCAGGTAATCCATAACAATAAACCAAAAAATAACAACATAAAAATGTTATAGATACTTAAGTGACCACACACTGGGCAAAATTATGTATTCATATCCAACACACTTTTTGTGTTACACACATTTAGTGTCAAAGTTACTATTTACAAATATTACAATTTGTGCTACAAAGGGGGAGCTTTTTTTTAATTATTTTTTTTACACAGACTGTGTTGAAAGTAACAAAATGTGCTGTCCTTAACTAGACGTGTATACTACGGAGCTGTATTTAGTTCCGTCTCACATCACTGTTCAATCCGCTAATAATAATAATAATTAATAATAATAATAGATGTTGCTGTTATTGTTATTATTATTATTGAGCCGTTTAAAGAGTGCTCCTTGCTTGTGTAAATGTTACTTAAAGTGCACCTGTTTTATGATGAAAACGTTTTAAACCCCCTGCGCAACACTGGTGCCAAGTCAGTGGCTGTGCAGACTTAGGCTATTCGTGACAGTCCACTTTTTCAAATCAATGTCACATTTTCAGTAAATATAGGTTGTTGTTGTATAGCAATGTTAGCTTCCATATCTCCGTACCTTCCCACTTTAAGCCAAATAAAATGCAAGGGAAATGTAAAACTTAAGTTAATGATATGAATTGCTTCTATCTGAGCACTGATGTATACTGAGCCAAGACTGTAAGTGGACACTGCATTGGTGTAAAAGTGCACTCCAACCTTTCAATCAGTGATGATAGCTGGCTGGTGGTCCAGCTAAAGGAACTTTTTACTTTAAACTTTGAATTTTAAAATGGTAAAAGTAATCCCCTTAGTTTTCAACCCAACTTACCTCTTTGGGATGGCACAACTCTAATGCTCTCACTTGGACCTTGGCTGCAAGAAAATGTGTCTGCTTTAATGTTTACACTTCATAAAATGGTAGAGGTATCAGTGCACCTCTCTGTTTGTGAGCAATAAGTGCTACTATAATTCAATTGTCACTGAGTGTAGGTCACTGTTTCCAACAGCATAACCAGTTACAGAAACCACATCCTTCGGAGTTATACAGTATGTCAACATTCCCCATTTATCCCCCCCCCCCTCCCCCCCTTTGCCATTGGCGTATTTAGAATAGTGTGAAAGGGAATGAAGCTTGTGACACTGTCTCGTTCCCTGTGAATTAGTGGTAAAGACGGAGCATCGTACTTACAACAGTTGTGGGTCATAAATTTGAACTTGGCTTTGCATTATATCTATAAAAAGAAAATGACAAAAGGAAACCAGTATTATTTACGAATGTTTATTTTGGGTGCATTTGAATTATCACCCAGCTTTAGTGGGCCATTTAAAGGCTTAGATGTATAAATTGGTGGTAGTTTGAGCATTATGGCATTTGAAACTACAGTCATCTGTATTAATCCACAGGGGCAACGAGGATCTACGGTACTCACTGGATTTTTTTCGGCAACAGACGCACATGGCAAACACGACCCCCAGAGACGTCAGGGACACCACGGCCAGCGCAGAACCTGATTGGGTGAGGACTGCAGCCATGCCTACCAATCAGGAAGAGTAGAGGTGCGTTTTAAACTTGTTTAAAATGTCTGGACTGGAGTGAAGTCAGCACACGCAGGCCGTAGCCATGGTTATGATTTTTACTGCACTGTGACTCCCTTCAGGTCAAAGGTCAGGTGTTGGTCATAACTACAACAGGAAGTTGAGTAGAATGGAATATAACGGGTATTGTGTATCCCAAGCTGGAAAATTCCCCTTGTCACCACAAACAAAAAACAGTTAGCTCCACAGGGCAAAAAACATGTAGTTATTACAAATGCAAATGACGCTGCACCCAAAAGTCAAAATCCGTTCAAACATGGCCAAATACACACCTGAATAAATAGGTTGCGGAATAAATCAGAGCGCTGAAATCACAGAAAAATACTCTGACTAAATAGGTTTAGGCTACTGTGTGTACTCTAAGGAGGCTAAAGCGGGAGGTTGTGATTAACAGAGAAGTTTGTAGATAAACAGGGGAATCTGAATGCAGAAGTTACCGTTTGTAGATTTCCATCGAAACCCCCATTAACCTGCTGTCAGAACTCGAGCTGAAAGGATTTCGGTTCCCTCAGGTGAAAGAGGTGGCTACAGCTTCCTTAAACGCTTCATGTGTACGTACTCAGGTCTTCATTTACACAGATAAATTTAGCCGAGCCCCCTTTTCCTGCAGGGTCTGCCTTTTATGAGACAGCGTTTTGAGAGTGTACTGTAGACATTCCTTGTCATTCACAAAATAATCACACCTCTAGTTTCACTTACAAATCTACGGCACTATAATCACGATAATCACAGGAATAGAGTTCTGCTTCCTGTCTATACCCCTTATCACCACATCTAACAACAGGCGAATTATCAGAGTTTTCACTTCTGACAGGGTGGAGGGCTGTGTGCTGAGGTGAATTAAAACAGGAATAAATAGCTGCTTTGGGGGAATACCAGTATTCTTCATTCTCGATCACCTCTGAGACGTCCTGATTAAGTCATGGCATAATTTCCACAAAACGCTATTTAATGTGATAAATGCTGTTCCTGGGCTTTGATTTTGGAAGCTAAGTGTGTATGATCGTATGAGTCCATACAACTCTTCAGCTGTAGCATTGATACTTTAAGTTCACTAAGGATGATTTCCCCAGTTTGGTGTTCACTGCGGGTGATTTCCCCAGTTTGGTGTTCACTGCGGGTGATTTCCCCAGTTTGGCACCAACACCACACCAAAGTAAAGCTGGTGGGAAAGCAGGAATGCAGTTGTGTATTTTAGACACGCGCTCTGATTTTAAATTCAGTGCATCGCTGAGAGAAGTGGCTTGGGGTGAGGGGTTTCTGTGTATTTAACACACTGTCTGTACCCCAGAAGCGTGTTTACTTCCATCTCTTGCAGTTTCAGGAAATGGAAAAAAAGCAGAGGTCACATCAGAAAGCACGTTCCGCGCGGCTATTTTAAAAAAGCCTGTTTGGGTGGGGGGAGTCCAGCGGCTGCAGGCAGACCGCACGGGCTCCTCAAACCGTTGTGTAATCGCGAGAGCATCATCTGATCACAATAAATCCCAGCGTGTCACAAGCGCTGGTGTGGAGGCAGGTTCCACAGACCCACCGACCCACCGCGCGCACACGCTCGCTCGCTCGCACGCGCACACAGACACACGCACATGCGCACACACACACACACACACAGGCTTGTGATGCTCCACTTCTGCAACTCACAGCAGCCTGCCGAGGTCCCCACGCACCCACCATCCAAACGGCACGTTAAAACCAACTCCCGGCACAGACCCACCCCCCCCACCCCCCGCGGCCCAGGGACCTGCGTCCGCTCGGTGCGTTGCCATGGTATTTATATTAAATCTGAACTTCCTGGGAAACCATGACATCGCTGCCCTTTGGCTTAGTAATGGCCAATGGTGACGGTTCTTTTTTTCCCATAAAACCCCACTGCCCTGTTTCTCGTTACTCACATCATTTATACAAGCATTCAAAAACAGACCAGTTAGCATCAATATACCCGTTATGAATATAAGAAAAAAAAGCCTCCAGTGACCATGTTCGGAGTTAGCGTGTGCCTGTGGCTGACTGTCTTACTAGTTTCAGCTTAACCGGGTGGCGTAAATGAAAGAAACTTAATATTGATCAAATCTTAACATACTGTTCTTGCGGTCCTCAAAATCAAAACGAAACACCTCCTTCCTGATTTGTGGAATGTGACCCCCCCCCACCCCAGCCCCAGAACTCACCTGCTCTCGCCTCTCTGTGGTCCTCTCCTGTCTGGAAGGAGCCTGTAGCTGAACTGACTGAACAGACGAGGCAGGGAGGGGAGGGGAGGGGAGGGGGGGGGGGTGTGTCCCAGTGGCACAATTTCAACTGAGAACTTGGGCTAAAAAACTTCAAAACTTCCTGTTTCAAACTGAACGCTCAACCACTTCCGTCTACTGGACAGCAGAGTAGGACACCACAAGCTGCACACACACACACACACACACACGCACCTATACATACACACCACACACACAAACTGAATACACTTAGTGTAAAGGTAATGTTTATTCAAGCATACATCAAGGCAATGGTAGTGCACACATTGAGGACATTATTAAACAGACTCATTGTAGTACGTCCTAAAATAATGACCACATTGTTGCAAGTAAATTAACATTTTTAGCTCTTGTGTATGCATACATAAAAAAGGTGTATGGTTTATTAAAAATGAAGTGGACTTTTATGGTTAGGGAGGAGAAGAGTTTAATTCTGGTAGCTTTCTGCTCTACTGCAATGTGCAGTTAGGATTTCTCCCTCTGGAATCCTGTACCGTAGAAGGCAGCTGATACTCTAGAGGCTTGAGACCACAGAGCGTACGTGAGAACTAGAGCTGGTGGGAGGGGCCAGGTGGTGAAGCCTAGGAAGTAACAGGAATCAGCCTCTGCTGCGCATGCTGCAGGGCAGAAGCGCTTGCTGCCCGTTGAATTCAGTGTAGAAAACCAAGTAGATAACTACCAAAGAACCTCATCGGTCCATTGTTTGTGATCATAAATCTCATTATGTGCAGCAGTTTGTGAAACAATGTCTGTGTTGGTACAGGAGTCTTGGGAAAATACGTATTAAAATGTGCATATTTTTTGCGACCTGTTTTTCATATATAATGTAGAGGTCATTAATCCGAGTTTCCGATGTTTTATTTTTCCTTAGTCTGGTATTCCCCATTCATTTTAAGGGACGCTCCAATGTTTTGCATATCAGTGAATTTTAATACAGGGCATTAAGTCTGAAAACCACATTTGATTTACTTCATGTAGGAGTCTTGATTTCTCTCTCTGATTAATGAAGAAACCTTAGTCCATATTTGATATATCTAATGAAGTATTTTTAAAGACTCATTAGAAGCAGAACGGATACAGTTTAAATATGTGGCTGAGCCCATGAGACCTGCTTTCAGCCCTGAGACGGTGTCCTGGGTTAACTGGTCCCCCAGCTTTTGCCGGCGATGTGGGCGAGTGTTCGGCGCAAAATGGCTGCCGTGTGTCAGCCAGGGGGAGCTATGGGCCGCAGAGTTCCCAGCATTCCCTGCTTCCACATCTTTCGCTCCAAGGTCAGGATAACCGTGCCCAAGGTCAGGATAACCGTGCCCACGGTCAGGATAACCGCGCCCAAGGTCAGGATAACCGCGAGCGGAAGCTCGTTCAGACGCCGCACAGTCCTCCCACAGTAACGCAGACACACGCCGGTTCTTTAAGTTTCTTTTATTTAAAAGATCATTCACAAAATACCAAATCCTTTTAAATTTACCTTTTTATCATAATTTTTTTTTCCTTACGAAGCAGAATGGGTGAAGTGTTGGGCGTTACTCCGGTTTACATGTTTAAAAAAGTCAGCCGACAAGAGTGAAACAAGAACACGGGATGGCAAAATGAAACCAAACAAACAAAAAAACTATTCCAACCACCCCCCCTCCCCTGCCCCCACCCTCCCCTCCTCAGGGTGTGAATTCAGTCTGGCGTGATAAGTTCACATTGAATACACTGCGGAAGCTGCAGGTCCTGTACAGACGATCAGTGATGCAGTGACATTGCAGGGTGCGCGCGGGCCGCATCCCCTACGCTGACGGGCATATCCAGAGAACAGCAGTTGCACACCAGCGCAGGGGTCCGTAACGGGGTTATTCTCACAAGCTCAGAGCCCGAATGACCACACCTTCCTCTCCAGGCATTTCAGTTTCCCATTTACTTTCCCAAACCAGAGCAAAGTGTCATTTAAGATCTGTAAGAGAAAAGTCTCTTCACAGGCTGGCCAGGTGAAATCAGTCCGATTTCCAAAAATTTCAAATCGAGTATGTTGCTCGAGTTCTTCGTTACGAACTCAGAAAGATGGCTGCCGTTGACAATAGATTTTGTGTTTTCAGTGGCCTTCTAGCAGTTAATCTAATGAGTTCATGAACCACGAACAGGGTTAAGGTCTGTGTGGTCTCTTATGGCCCAGACTGATATGAAGTCAGCATCAGGGAGACACCTTTTCTGCTCACCTGTATCTGTTGCCATGACGACGCATATGGATGTTTACTTTGGGTCTGAGCTGACGCCTTAGCAACCGTGCACACCCAGCTGGCCTTAAAAATGCCTGGAGAGGAAGCACAACAACCCACCCAAAGCAACGGAGGTAACCACGGCAACCTGCCCTGCAACCGTGCGCTGGGCACAGGGCTAGCGCAGGAGACCGTTCTGATTGGCCGCTGGGAGAAGGACGGTTGTGTTCTGTTGGTCGCGCTACACGCCACAACGACATCGCAGTCTCTGAGCCCAGGAGAACACACACACACACTGCGCTGCACGTAAATTTACACACACATTCTTAAGGAACAGCTGTAGGAGATTAACTTTATTGCCATAAACTTTGTAGAAAACAAAAAAATTGGGGGGGGGGGGATAGATGAGCAATCTAAATGTACAGGAGCTTTTCAGAATTCCAGACCCAGAGAGAAGCAAATCCAAAGCACTGCCTACAGTTATAATTTGAAGCATTGGTAGTAACACTACTGTACATAATGTTTAGTGTGGCCAGGACTGGAAAGCCAGACAAGTCACGTTTTCCTATGTCTTCATAAAAAAAAAAAAACTTACTAAATGCATGTGGTGCACTTTTTCCAAATCGAGTGATCTTTTTTTTTTTTAAAACCTTTTTTGGCAATAACAACTTTTCTACCTCTAGCAGTGGATATCGAAGGAATAGCCACAGATTTCGGTACTGCTGGCAGTTATCACAGAAAGCTACCCTTACCTGGACTGAACCGACTCTGGTCAAAAATCTTTGAAAATGTTGTGCCCGATTCATAACATGGACACATTAGCAATCGCTTAAGATTCAGATTTTCTTTCAAGGTTCGATAAGACAGAATATTTACTTACTTTACACAGAGAGCTGTGACTGAGGGGAAAACGATAGAGCCAAACACACGGTAGCCTTGAACAGCAGCCGTGTGTCTAAACAAAGAAAAAAAAAAAAACACATCACTGCAGAACACAAGAAGCATTTGGGGGAAAAAAAAAAGAGGGAAAGGTACCCAAAGGCAAATATACAACCAATCAGGTACCACCATCCCAGTGAACAACCAATCCGTTACCACCATTCTAATGAATAACCAATCAGGTCCCACCATCCCGGTGAGGTTTGCAGTGCTTTGTGATGTGGGAACGGCGGTGATGTTCAGCAGAGGTGGGGCCACGCCCCCTTCGTCAGCTCTCTCTCTCCCCCTCTCTTTCTTGCTCTCTCTCTCTTTGGGTGATTTTTGAACGGAGCCGGCTCCAGGTTTAGTCCTCCTGAATAATGCAGCCTCATCCTGTTTTTTTACTAATTCTTCAAAAACAAAACAAAAGCATAACTTTACTTGGGTGAAGGAGGAGACGTTTAAAGAAAAGGAGAGAGATTCTCACGTGCTACTCTTACGGTAGAGCGCCACAGTGAGCAGAACAGCACAGCAGACTAAATCAGTCCGTTAGTTTGCAGCACGAGTGAAAATAAGCATGTGATTTATCTAGAACATGACAACACAACAGCTTTACAGTCCGAGATACAATCAAGGTGAAAATACACCACATCTGACCCACTGTGTGTGTACGTGTGTGTATCTGTGTGTGTGTGTGTGTGGGTGTGTACGTGTGTATCTGTGTGTGTACGCGCCGGTGTGTTTGTGTGTGAGTGAGTGTGTGAGAGTAAGTGTGTATCTGTGTGTGTACGCGCCGGTGTGTGTGTGTGTGTGTGTGTACGTGTGTATCTGTGCGTGTACGCGCCGGTGTGTGTGTGTGTGTGTGTGTGTGTGTGTGTGTACGTGTGTATCTGTGTGTGTACGTGTGTATGCGCCGGTGTGTGTGTGTGTGTGTGTGTACGTGTGTATCTGTGTGTGTACGCGCCGGTGTGTGTGTGTGTGTGTGAGGGATTTTAAACATGCAAATAAACACTACTCTGCTGGAATTTAACCATCAACCCAATCCTTTTACACATTTGCAAAATTAACAACCGCCCCAAAAAGCCTCACGTTAAAATAAAAGCAGTTATATAAAAAAAAAACCTTTCATTTACATAATGATAAACGTATGCAGGGAGGGGGGTGCCAGATACACCTCAAATCCCCCCTTCTGGAAGCTTTGCACAGAGAGGGCGGGGCTACGTGACACTTTCCCAGAGTTCCTTTCTCAGCCTGCATTCAATGCAGGGCATTCAGAGCAGTGATGTCACTTCCTTCCAGAAATAAAAGCACTGGATTCTTGTGTTTGAGAGAAGATGAATTCATTATTCTGTCCTGGTATCAAGAGTGTACATTATTCTCCCCACCCAAAAAAGTAAGACCGGACTACACTGCAATGCAGACTGGGGTACAGTGAAGCAGAGGTGTGTGTTAAAACACTTATCCACTGGCATGCATTCACAAGCGGTTTGTGTGTGTGTCTGTCTGTCTAAGAGCGAGTGTGTGTGTCCCTGTTTGAGAGCGTGTGTGTCTGTCTGAGAGCGAGAGAGTGTGTGTGTCTGTGTGAGTGTGTGTGTCTCCCAGTACATTCTGTTTTTTTTGTTGTTTTTTTGAATACACATTTTGCTCAAACTGAACTCAGAAGAGGAAGAGAGGTCCCAGGTGATCACACAGGTGGGAACAGTAACGGGGGCGTTACTGCCCCCGCCCCGCCCCGCCCCAGCCCGCCCCCCCTGTGCCTGCGGCAGGTTTCGGGCGTTTAGTCTTTGTCTCTGGTGATTACCTCCTCCCGCGGCTTGGCCCCGCCGAAGATGGCGGAGTTTGGGTTGGCGACTTGGTTGAGCGGCGCCGCCACGGTGCGCGGCTTCAGCTGTAGCCTGGGCCTCTGAGCGCGCTCCTCTGCAGGGAGGGGGAGAGCCACGCGTTAGAGACGCACGCACGCACGCACGCATGGGGTTAAACACACGCACGCACGCACGGGGTTAAACGCACGCACGCACACACACGGGGTTAAACACACACGCATGCACGCACGCACGGGGTTAAACACACGCATGCACACACGCACGGGGTTAAACACACGCACGCACGCACGCACGGGGTTAAACACACGCACGCACGCACGCACGGGGTTAAACACACGCACGCACACACGCACGCACGCACGGGGTTAAACACACGCACGCACGCACACACAGGGTTAAACACACGCACCCACGCACGCACGGGGTTAAACGCACGCACGCACACACACGGGGTTAAAAACACACACACACACACGAGCACACACAGGGTTAAACACACACACACACACACGGGCACACACAGGGTTAAACACACACACACACAAGCACACACAGGGTTAAACACACACACACACCAGCACACACAGGGTTAAACACACATACAAGCACACACAGGGTTAAACACACACACACCAGCACACACAGGGTTAAACACACACACCAGCACACACAGGGTTAAACACACACACACCAGCACACACAGGGTTAAACACACACACAAGCGCACACAGGGTTAAACACACACACAAGCGCACACAGGGTTAAACACACACACAAGCGCACACACAGGGTTAAACACACACACAAGCGCACACACAGGGTTAAACACACACACACACCAGAAAGACTACAGATCCCATCAGCAGTCCAGCATGTATCCAGCGCTATTTCAGGGAGGTTTTAGAGATGAGGGTAACTAGCTGCACTCTGGCAGAAGGGTGTTCAGATTACGGTCACCAGACATCCTTTGTGTGTGCAAATAAATAAATAAAACACTGCATGGAAGCCTGCGCTTCCCAAAACCTCCTGAGATTATAGCAACGAAACATACGCCTAAAGCCATTATAAAACGGATTTTTGGCTGCTAATTTTCTCTTCCCGCTTGCCTAGTGGTATTTATCTGTGTATTTGTAGCGGTTATGGACGAACGCTAACAGCAGGTAGCTCTGGTGCTGTGAAGTGCAGTGTAGAGACAGACCCACGTCTGCGTTTCAGAGGCTGCACAATCGGCTCGAGCCGTTCTTTCTGCTTTCTGCGGTTAATATCGCTGTTTCGAGCTGTTCTTTCCGCGGTTAATATCGCTGTTTCGAGCCGTTCTTTCTGCGGTTAATATCGCTGTTTCGAGCCGTTCTTTCTGCGGTTAATATCGCTGTTTCGAGCCGTTCTTTCCGCGGTTAATGTCGCCGTTTCTACTGCAGCTTAGCAGCCGTTTTGTACTGTGCCACACGGTGAATAATAGCGCATTTTTCTCTCCCTCCTTTCCGGGTAAATAAACGAGTGTAGACACCGTCAGAGGGTTCTCTGAAGTCCGTGGCAGGCCCGCGAGGAGGAGGCCCGTCTCTGTAGCGGCCCATCCCGCCGGACCCGGCCCCGCCCCCTCTCCTGTCGCCGGGGCGACCGCCGCCTCGACTCCGCCCACCCATGAAGTCGTCGTCTCTGAATCCTGGGGGGGGGGGGGGGGGAGAGAGACGCAGGTCAGCCACACACTGGTCACCTCTCTTCACACCCATCACATGAAGCAAAATGCGACCTATGACATCACACGACACTGAATGTGACCAATGAAGATGGGAGATGGGGTCCCTGTACAAATCACGACATTTTCAAACAGAAAAAAATCTAAAGGAATAAAACCTAGCTTAATTTTTTATTTTATTTTATTCACTGAGTAAGTCATGTATAAATTTGATTCAGGTTCAGTCTAGCAAAGTTGCTTCCATTTCAATTCAGCCAGTGCACAAAAGGAATTGAAACCACCCATAATGTTCTAGGAGTACTTTTCAGTTCGTTATGGGAAATTAGTGAAATGATGGAACTGAACCAAATTCTGGAATATACGAATGCATCTGCTTTATGGGGGGGGGGGGTTGTAGGGTTGGCAAACAAGCAAGTTGCTGACTCCTCCTTGCTCAGTGGAACAGTCGACCGCATTTTTGCCAGTGGTTCTACACTAAATATCCCCGAATATCTCAAAACATCATTAGAGGACCAGGACAGATTTGTGTGCTCAAACTCTGCTCTGGGTTTCACCATTTCCACCCAAAGAATTTCTGTCTATGGAAAAGAAGTTATAGTTTGTGAGATTGGCTTCCTGAGGTCTAATTGGTTCTAACAGGTTTTAGCCAGCGTAATGTTTCAGGTCAGTGATAAAGGTAGCTTGAATCTCCACCCCCAATTTAAGCTCCACTTGCATGTACATATTTTTCAGAACTGACTGACCAGTGCTTAGCAAAGCACATCCCCAGAAGTTGCACAGAATTGTCAACCTAGTCAGGCTCATAGTACTGTAAGGTGATGGTCAGGCTCATAGTACTGTAAGGTCAGGCTCATAGTGCTGTAAGGTGATGGTCAGACTCATAGTACTGTAAGGTCAGGCTCATAGTATTGTAAGGTTATATTCAGGCTCATAGTACTGTAAGGTGATGGTCAGGCTCATAGTACTGTAAGGTGATGGTCAGGCTCATAGTACTGTAAGGTTATGGTCAGGCTCATGGTACTGTAAGGTGATGGTCAGGCTCATAGTACTGCTAGGTGATGGTCAGGCTCATAGTAATGTAAGGAGATGGTCAGGCTCATAGTACTGTAAGGTTATGGTCAGGCTCATAGTGCTGTAAGGTTATGGTCAGGCTCATAGTACTGTAAGGAGATGGTCAGGCTCATAGTACTGCAAGGTTAGAGTCAGGCTCATAGTACTGTAAGGTTAGGGTCAGGCCCACGGTACTGTAAGGAGATGGTCAGGCTCATAGTACTGTAAGGTTATGGTCAGGCTCATGGTACTGTAAGGAGATGGTCAGGCTCATAGTACTGTAAGGTTATGGTCAGGCTCATAGTGCTGTAAGGAGATGGTCAGGCCCATGGTACTGTAAGGAGATGGTCAGGCTCATAGTACTGTAAGGAGATGGTCAGGCTCATAGTGCTGTAAGGAGATGGTCAGGATCATAGTGCTGTAAGGAGATGGTCAGGCTCATAGTAATGCAAGGTTAGGGTCAGGCTCATAGTACTGTAAGGTGATGGTCAGGCTCATAGTGCTGTAAGGTTAGGGTCAGGCCCATGGTACTGTAAGGAGATGGTCAGGCTCATAGTGCTGCAAGGTTAGGGTCAGGCCCATGGTACTGTAAGGTTAGGGTCAGGCCCATGGTACTGTAAGGTGATGGTCAGGCCCATGGTACTGTAAGGTGATGGTCAGGCTCATAGTACTGCAAGGTGATGGTCAGGCTCATAGTACTGCAAGGTTAGGGTCAGGCTCATGGTACTGTAAGGAGATGGTCAGGCTCATAGTGCTGTAAGGAGATGGTCAGGCTCATAGTGCTGCAAGGTTAGGGTCAGGCTCATAGTGCTGTAAGGAGATGGTCAGGCTCATAGTGCTGTAAGGTTAGGGTCAGGCTCATAGTGCTGTAAGGTTAGGGTCAGGCCCATGGTACTGTAAGGAGATGGTCAGGCTCATAGTACTGCAAGGTGATGGTCAGGCTCATAGTGCTGTAAGGAGATGGTCAGGCTCATAGTGCTGTAAGGTTAGGGTCAGGCCCATGGTACTGTAAGGTTAGGGTCAGGCCCATGGTACTGTAAGGTTAGGGTCAGGCCCATGGTACTGTAAGGAGATGGTCAGGCTCATAGTACTGTAAGGTTAGGGTCAGGCCCATGGTACTGTAAGACTGGCAAGAGAAGCTAATCGAACGAACGGCGAAAACATGGCGCACCTCCTCCCATTTGGTCGTAGTCGTCTCTGGAGTCCCGCCCCCCTCCTCGGGAGCCACGTGCCCCACCCCGCCCTGAAAGGGGACACGCCCGGTGAGAGAAGGGGAGGAGCCTATGGCAGGAGTGGGAGGAGCTTGTCCCTCCCACAAGCAGAGTTTAACTCAGCGGCCTGTCAACTGGGCGGAGCCAGCAGGGAGATTGACACGGTGTTCAGGAAATGGTCTGGAACACCACTGCTGAACTCCAGGTCCTGAAGGCCACAGTGTCTGCTAGCGTTTGCCCCAACCATGCGCTACACCACCAGATTTCACACAACTATTTTCCCTCCTTAGTTAAGGAAGTAGGCTCATTGGTGAAATCAGGCGGTGTAGTTTTTGGCTGGAGCAAATACCTGCAGACACTGTGGCCTTCAGGACCTGGAGTTGAGTGGCCCTGGTCTAGAACACAGGTGAGACAAATCCATTTCAAGTCTGTCCATTCAGGAAATGACTTCTCATAAGGCATTATTTCCAATTATTTGATTCCTTAATTTATTTAAATGAAATGGGATGAACCCCAAACCTGGTCTAGACCTGGCCTGCCCTAAAGGAACATACTGACAGGAGAGCCGCTTTCAGAAGAGCACAAGAGTCTGAAAGGAAACTTTGAGCTGTGTACAAAGCAAGGAGGAGATAGATCAGCACTGACTTTCCAACAGAAAAGCAGAGGGAGAGAGGCTGAAGATGTAGCATACAATGAAAATGAAGAATGAAAATGTAAATCAGTGAAATTCTGTCATTTACACAAGTCCAAGTTAATAGTGAAGTGTTCACAAACCTTTACATTAAAAAGGAGCTTTTTTCCCCCCATGTTTGCAGCCAACCGCAAGTACACAGATGCCTAAACTTTCACACTGAAATATCCACATATTAACTGAGATTAAAGAACTTCACAGAACTCTCAAAGCAATACCAAGATGCGGTCTGACTACTGCTCCCAGAAATCAGATCTTTCAAAGAATTGTGAGAATGTTGCAACTTGGAGTTGAGTAAATACAGCCAGCAGTACAGAGCCTTGAGAACAAGGTCAACACACAGACATTTAACTTCACATCTATATCACACAAACAGCTCGGAAAACACCGTGAAAGTTTGAAGAAAAGTCCAAGATTAAGCACAGTAGAGGCAACAGTTAAGCAACTAATGTTGGACTCCATGTATTACAAAAAAATGTACTAAACAGCAGGTATTCATGAAGGCTGTTTTCCAGCACAAATGTTTAAATTGCTCTGTGAGGCTTTCTGAAGCGTTCGGAAGCACTCGCGGCAAAAGGGGCTGGCGTTTCCGTGGCAACGTGGCGCGGTACCTCTGTCGTCTTTCCGGAAACCAAACCCAGGGCCCTTCTCTTGCCGGCGGCCCTCTGCGATGTCCACTCTGAGCGACCGGTCTCCCAAGAGCTGGGAAGCGAAGAGCATTCCGTCTCGTCTAATACATCTAAGCAAAAATAATATATGTATATATTTTTTTAAAGACGGCAAATTGCTGGTTTGTGTACTTACAGCTCCGTCGTACGTCAAGGCTTCTTTGAGGGATTCCAATTCGTCAAATTCTACATAACAGAAGCCTTCAGGAGAGAGAGAGAGGGAGAGAGTGTGATTGAGCGAGTGAAGCACCTTCCTGCATCAAGCTGCTTCCCTCTGCATCAGAATCCGCTTTTATAGGTTTAAATGTAATTCCCATCATACTGGCTCTTCTCCCAAACGGCACCTTCCCAGGTAACAGGGAGCGCCAGCGTAAATCCCAGTCTAACAGTGGGGTGCGTTTTTCCCTCTCCGGTTTAGACGGGGAAACGGGGACGGTCTTACGGACTGAAAGGCGCTCGCCGTGCCGGGGAGAACGGGGGAGGGAACGCGTGGCGGAAGGAGGACAGGCCTGCGGCGGTCTCTCACCTTTGAACTTGTCCGTCTCTTTGTCTCGGACGAGCCGCACGCTGCGCACGCTGAGGTCTTTGAAGATGGAGTCGATGTCTCCCTGTACGGTGTTGAAGGGCAGGTTGCCCACGTAGGCCGTGTACGGGGGCTCTGTGGGAAGCTCCTTCTGCTTCCGGGGCCCCCCCGGGCCGCCACCCCCCCGGGGCCTGCGGGCCACAGACACGCCCCGTCACACAGCAGATAAGGGCGAGGGTATATTTAAATAAATAAAATAAAATAAAATAAAATAAAGCAAACACTGGCTGCTGGGGTCCAGTTTGAGTGGAGTTATTTTAAACCCCAATTTTGGAGTCCTCAGCACACAAAAATTCTGGCAACACTCCCTGTTGGGCTGGGAGAGGCCCCGGACGGCTCGGGGAGGGTCCGGACGTCCAGCTCTGGGGAGCTGGGCTTAAGCTCTCCTCAAAGAGATACAGCTTAATAGTATTTAATTCAAACCTGGTATTATTTTACTACAAATACTCAACACAGATTTAAATAATTACAAGCAAGCCTCGCAGAATAAGAGACTGCATGCCTTTACTAAATTTCCCTTTAACTTAATTAGCTGGCCTGTACAGAGTAGGAGTCCTCAGTCTCTAATCTGCAGCCAAATCTTCACCACGAGCACTTTATTAGGAAGGTTCAAAGTGACGTTCGTTCACCGTTAGTCCCCCAGCGTTATGTGACTGACAATATCTGAGTCATTTAGAGTGGCCCAAACATTTAGGCTTTCAGCTGAGGCTCTTATCAAGAGTGACTCACTAGCACATGGTCGGCAGTGTTGTGTAATGGGTAAGGAGCTGGTCTTGTAACCTAACGGTCGCAGGTTCGATTCCCCGGTAGGACACTGCCGTTGTAGTACCCTTGAGCAAGGTACTTAACCTGCATCGCTCCAGTATATATCCAGCAGTATAACTGGATACGATGCAAGTTGCTCTGGATAAGAGGGTCTGCTAAATGCCTGTAATGTAATGCAATGCACATGCACCAGGGCTTGAAAGGAAGGGCCTAGAATGCTCTTCTGAGGCCAGGCCTAGGCTGCTCTTCTGAGGCCAGGCCTAGGCTGCTCTTCTGAGGCCAGGCCTAGAATGCTCTTCTGAGGCCAGGCCTAGGCTGCTCTTCTGAGGCCAGGCCTAGAATGCTCTTCTGAGGCCAGGCCTAGGCTGCTCTTCTGAGGCCAGGCCTAGGCTGCTCTTCTGAGGCCAGGCCTCGGCGTCTTTGAGAAACTATTAATTGACCCATTTAAGCTGAAGCATCTAAAGTGCGAACACGACACACCCAACATTCCAAGGTGCAATTCCCGTAACAACAGATTTTAGAGGTTTGGTTTTATCCTGTTCCTGGTTTTAGTCCACTGGTAAGAGCTCTAAAACTGAGCTTCTGTAATGCCTATGGTGCCGTTTTAGTTTCATTGAAAAATTTGGCTTATTCCCCCCTATTCTCAGAAGATGTGGACAACTGATGCTTAGCGCTAGTAAACTAGCATTACAAATGCTGCAATTAATTTGTGGCAAAAAGGCCATGCACTTTTGTGTGGCCATAATCTTTGTTTAGCTGATACATCTACAGGGAGGCAGTTGCATCTTTCACTCATGCATCACACTACGAAACAGACAGGACAGGCCAAGAACTATTTATTTTTTATTATGAAATTTGGAAAATAAGTATTAAAGGACAGAAGAGACCAAATATTTGTTTGAATCTGCCAAACACTTTGACATAATATTCGTTTGGGTTACTCCTCAGAAACATTCAATCAGCAGCACATCTTTATAAACGCAAGGACATTTATGAACAGTCATATTTCTGCTGAAATGAGTCGAGGCACATTCCCCATTTTAAAATATTAATAATTAAAACGTCTTTCTTACATAAAGAAAATACGAACTTTTACGTGTAACACTGGGACAGGTGCAGACCTATAACTGGCTACCAGGGCTTAAAAAAAGTAAGTTCCTTCTCGCATATCCATACAAACACCACACACATCATCATGACCATCACAAATTCTCGGTGCAAACTGATTGTTCCGATATTTCCTTCCATAACATCGCAACGTAGCCAGGTGGCAAGAATACACGTGCGCCCAATATAGCAACAGATACTTTTACACCTGTCCATATCCATATTCGTGTTCACCCGAAATATGTTTACTCCAAATATATCAAAAATGTAAAGGGGAATACTACAACCACAGACCGTTTCCTGCGCACACAGTTATGACGTAGTATGCCCAATTCTCTACTGCGAGGAGCCTCCGCATGCTAAAGCAGTACTACCTACATAACCGGGCTAAAACAAACTAATGCGGCTATCGATCACTAACGTTACCGACCGCAAACGTCAACACACGCAGTTGTCAAACTGCGAGCGCCAAATGCTCACTCGATCCTAAACAGCTAGCCATTTTTCGTACGAACTTAAATGCGTCCATCTGCGAGCATGCGTGCATTTAGCCACAAAGCAACAACATCGAGGTTAGAAAATAGTGGGCCCACGGCCATCCGTTTGAGCATCTGTCTGCAGCCAGCGTCGAAACAAGTGTCGGGGGGGGGTAGCTAACTAACCAAAAGCTAGCGAACAACAAAACGTGAAATATGCCTGGTGAACGGAAATAGTTTCACCGGGCTAACTTGATGACAGCAGCAACGTCGCGAAACGTAGAGCCATCTCTGGATGGTCTCCAGGTTGGACACTGGTGGCGGTGGCGCACAGCCCATGTGCAGCGTTTCTCGCACGGGGTACCCTGGCGCCAAGTGCCGTGCTGGCAGCCACGATACAACCAGGCTCCACTCCCACAACGAAAGCAGCTGCAGCGAGCTGCGTATAGCCTGCTGAACTCAAGGCGATCACGACCCTCGGGGTTCATCAGAAAACGCATCCTCACTCCATGGACGCGTTAACAATCCCCGACTCTCCCTCGATCTCAACACTGGCTCCCCATTCATCACGGTGGTTATCCGAGTTGGTGTCCCCCGGTCTTATGCCACAGGCCTAGTTAGCCTAGCCAACTACCCACTAAATCGCCTTTGCATTTTGGTGATTTGATCCACAACTGTGGGTACGGTTTCCGTAATGTGCACGGTACACTATGGTCCCCGCTCATCGGACGGGTGCATTCTTACCCCCTTCCTCCGCCAAAGCTACCGTAAGCCCGATCCCGGTCGTCGTAGTTATCGTAATCCGCCATTGCAGTGATTGCTGTCTGGGAGAAAGCAAGCAGCGTCTTCAGGACCTCCAATATAGCTGGAGTAGCTTACGGGTGTCCGCAGACTGCCTGACAAAAAATGCGGAAGGGTGTGCGTGTTTCTGTGAGTTTAGGAACGGAACCGAATGCAAACATTTTTGAAGTACAATAGTCAATGACGATAATGATGATGATGTTTATAATAATAATAATAATAATAATAATAATAATAATAATAATAATAATAGTTGTTATTATCATCATCATATTGCATGATATTAACATTATGATTATTACTATTAGTGATGATGAATTATTATTATTATTATTATTATTATTATTATTATTATTATTATTATTATAATAACAACGACACATATTTTCAATGTCATTCAAAAAAGATGTACAGCTTGTGTGTGTGTGTGAATCTAGCTCCTATGAAGAGGGTTTCTGTCCATTGTGCTGTCAAATGGTGTTGTGTTCAGAAGGGTCCTGCTGAAAACGTGTTGCGAACACAGAATACCCACATATACGGTTTAAATGGGTATGGAACTCGGTTGTGCTCGTGCACTGTGGTCATGTGCAGTCAGCCATTTTGGAAAGCACTCCTCCCCTGATAAGAGCTTGCTGTACAGACTAGGGACTGTGGGCACTTGTTATAATACCTTCCGGGGAAGTCGTGAATCATGATAACAGTTTATCAGTGACATGTACGCTATGATCTATGGCCTCAGGTTAGGCCTACTGTTCAATTAATAGTGGTGACTAACACTTGTTTAGAACTTAAGACCTAAAAGATAATCACAGTGAAATTGACAGATGTGTCACTTTTACCTGATGCAATGTGGTATAATGGTTAGGGCACTGCGCTTCTAACTTAGTGATTGCTGGTTTTTTTCCTGCCACAGCCACCCCAGGCCTGCTCTTGGTGAGGGGAGGGGAGGGGGGGAGGGGCTGTAATGGCTGTAATGGTGTTGTAATCTGCCAGGGCTTCCTCACGATCGGCAGTTTGCTCTACAGCATGTTTCTATGGCGATTATTATGTTTATTATTTATTCATAGCATACCTCCAGATTTTCTCTCCAAAGCCCTCTGAAGAGAGAAGTGATCTCTTGCAATAATTTAAGAGATGATTACAGCATAGGTAATGACTGTGCCATGTCCGAAATGAGTGTTGTAGTTTTTTTGGCCACTGGAGGGCACCAATGAGACAAACTCAAAATCATTTCCCATTTCTTGGACATTGTTTTTTTAAATATTATATTATCATATATTCCAGGTGTGTGCATCAAGTGAGAAATACATAATATTGCTGCAGTACATTTTTGACCAACATCTGCTCCAACGCATTCACATTTTAATATCCAACTTTACACAAGCCGTTAATTGAAAATGCAGCACACAATGACACAATGTGTTTGATTGTGTGTGGGTATATAGAAATGTATTTAAACAGTAACAAAGATCTCACTGTGTTTGCTTGGAAAGTGTTGCTGGGGCTCAATGTTACACGGATGGTCGGTTGGCAGATTTTACAGTGAACTTTGGAGATGACTCAAACTTGTGCAACCCAAATAGGGTGTTTTATTTACAAAAGTGCCCCCAACTATTATACAAAGATTTATTTATATATACATATACAAAACAAAAGAATCAGCACATCAATTATACCCATTCTATTACACCCACCTACTGCCAGCCACCCTTCTGATAGCAAATGACCGGCTTATATACTCTATATTATCCAGGCTATATCATTTCATACAATATTCAGTTATCTCACAGAAGAAATTACAGCATAGTTTTACGAATAGAAATCAATATACATATATTATCAGTTGCTACTTTATATCTAATAGTCACATATCTAATTGGGTACGGAAAAAATATTACCTAATACACTTTATAGTCTCCCCCCGCCTAAAATAACCAATTCTTTTTGTCAAGCGCTTCCAATAAAATAGCTCAGAATTGTGACGTTTGGATTACGTCATTCAAGTTTGAACATGGAACAAGCGGAATAAACAACGGTTAGTAGCAACTCCTAACATTGCGTTTATAGAGCATGGTACACCAAAATAAATCTATTTAATGTTTGAAACCAAATGTGTATGTTTACGTTGTTTGCAGCACATTATGGTGGTGAACAGCTGTACTGTGGCGAATGTGTTTGCGTTGGCAAACCGGAGAACATAAATGTGCGCGCTATATTTATGAAAGCGGCGTACTCGAGCCAAACAACCGCTAGAATAAATAGAATAAAACCCCATCGTTAAAAAAAAAGTCATAGCAGGAACAGAGGGTTCGCTCCGTTTCACTCAAATGTAGGCTACAGTTAAATGTAGACGTATAGGGCAGTGACACAATTTGTGTTGCTTTGGCTGTATACTCCAGCTAATTGGATTTTGGCTTTAACAGCTTTAATTACTCTGGGTGTCCATATCGGGTGATCGGTACAGGAATTACAGCCCTTTTTATATACAGTCCCCCCATTTTAGGGGAACAAAAGTAATGGGACAACTGCCGGCTGGTTCTTGGCCAGCTGTGTGTTGTTGCATCATTAGTTCGTGCACAAGAAAACTGTACAAGCGAGTCAACTGTGTGTGTGGAATTTGCATTTGGAGTCTGTTGCTGTTGTCTCTCAACATGAGGACCAAAGAAGTGTCAGTGACAGTAGAGCAGGTCGTCATGACGCTGAAAATCCAGAACATATATATTTAAAAAGTTGAATGTTCTTCACTGGGCAAGTCAATCAGCCATCCTGAAGCAAACTGAACACACGGTTCATTTGCTGAAGAAAAGACTGAAGGCAAAATGCCCCAGAAACAAACAGGTGCTGCAGATGGCTACAGCTCAGGCCTGGCAGAGCATCACCAGGGAAGATACTCAGCATCTGGTGATGTCTATGGGTTGCAGACTTCAGGCAGTCTTTGAATGCCAAGGATTTGCAACCAAATACTAAATATGACAGCATTACTTCAGGTTATGTTAATGTGTGCCACTTTGTTTTGCTCACCTAAAATGTACTAAAATGGGCTACATATAAAAAGGACTGTAATTCATACACGGAACACCCAGTAGGGAGGTTTAATTGAACCAGACAGTCTTCAATTTAGTGTCATATTAATTATTGTATTTCAAATTCAATGTGCTGGAGTACAAAGCCAAACAAAAACTGTGCTGCTGTCCCTATGCTTTTGCATTCAACTCTAAGAAAAAAAAAGAATGTTTAGGTTAAAATATTACTGTAGGTTTTAGTATCTGTTTATACCTCTTAACCCCTGTACCTTAAAACTTTGAGGAACACATTAACTATTGCAAGGTGAATTAGAAATTAAATGATTTTTGAAATAATTATTTATTTTTTTATTTTTCATGATGTAGCTGACTGCTGGCTTTCACATACAAATCCTAATTTTCAGGTATTTTGTGGTGTTTATGTGTTCGTTATGGTGATTTCATGCCAGCATTATTTTAAACTGGGATGCCTGGTGAAGAAGCGATCATTCCGGCGTGCTGAGATTCCTGAGTTTGCGGATGCAGTACCGTGACTTCCCAGCAGGCGGAGAGAGAAGCACGCAGTGACGGAAAGTCCAGCCTGAGTAAGGGAGAAGGTCAGTGCTCTGATACCAAAAATAACGACACCTCTCTTTCTGTGACTTGATTTGATAGACTTGTAAAACCATCCCAATTATCCAAATCAGAGGTGATGGCAGCATAGGCTTTATATTAATATTAATATTAATATTTCTCTGTTCAGACAGTATTTGGGCCAGCAGTACAGCACCTGAACAGAGGAAGGGAGAAGAAGTGAGGAAGTGAGACTGACATTAGAGAGGCCAGGGGGGACAGGGAGGGACACAGCTGCTGCTTCTGTGGCAGAGACACAATTAAAGATTTAGGGATTTCAGGGTTGTCATTCATTTTCAAGAAAACACCTGATTGGTGGACACCAAAAGCTTTCTTTTTTTAAAAGTTGGGTGCCTAGCCACCTGCGATATTGATTGGTGCCTGTTGTTTCTATAGCGACAGCCCATGAAGGCGGAGTCAGCTCACAGAACGCTGTTTGGTCGTGCGAGAGTTCGGCTTGCTGCTCTGGGTAGGGTCTGACAGTGAAAGCTTGGTGAAATGACAGAGGCTGGGAGCCTTTGTTGTGCTACAGTTGCATGGTGTACCTTATTGAACCTGTGTTTTGTACCTTATTGAACCTGTGTTTTGTACCTTATTGAACCTGTGTTTGTACCTTATTGAACCTGTGTTTTGTAGTTGTCCAATGACCACGATAAGCACTTCCGTGCATCGCTTTAGATAAAAGCCTCTGCTAAATGAATGTAATGTAATGTAATGGTGGACAGCGGAGTTCAAAGAAGGTTCTAGAACCTTTGGTTTCAGTCACACGGCGCTGCGCTCTGCACGCCAGAGAGCAAACCCCGAATCTGCGTCACATTATGGCCGTGTTTAAAGGGCAAACGCATCGCCCAAAAGCATCGCCCAGAGACGTGACCTCATCTGCTTTCGGTTAATCGCAGAGTTTGGTCTGGAGCTCCCTTAATCAAGCCTCTGGCAGCTTTTAGTTCTTTTCTTTTTGGATTATTAAACTCAAAGTTTTGGGGGCTCGTGCTTTTGAAACTCCCCGACAGGAAGCTCTTCTGTTCCTGTTCCTGTTCCTGTTCCTGTTCGTGCTCCTGGGCGACCCGCCCGCGCTGGCGTGCGCGGCAGCGTTCTGATTGGTCACACCGAGGCCCGCGGAAGATAGCGCCAAAAGGCTGTCAGAGAATGTGAATTTCCGTGACTGAGGAGGGGCCGTTTTAGCAGCACGGAGCCTGGGGGGGGGGGGGCGGGGGCGCGTCGCAGTGCGATTCGGAGAGGTCCTCGAACCCGGAGCGCCTTGACGTCTCTCCCTCTCCTCAGCGGTGTTAGCCCTGAGCGGATGCCACGGACGCGTGATAGCCAGGTATCGCCGTGGAAACGTATCGCGGCGCATGTACACCGGCGGTGTCTTCAGAGGGGTCACAGCGTGACGGAAACGGGGTTCGGGGTTCGGTTCTAATCACAGGCTGCGGGGTTTGAGGAAGTGTTGATGAGCGTGAAGCCTGCCTCTGCATGCGCTGATCTGCGCTGATCTGCTGAAACTCACAAACAGTCCAGACAGGTTGTCAGCTGTCTGTGAACGCGGGAGAGTCGGTGGATTTTTGGGCCTCCGGCGTGGGGGGGTGGGGAACCCCTTTCTCTCCCACTGTGTGTGCAGGGCGTCGTTTCCACCAATTACAGCGGCTCGGCTGGCTAATTAGCTGTTTGCACCAACACTGGCTCACTCACAGATTAGACCGCAGCACGGACTTCCATGCAGGGGAACTGAAACAGAACGCATGGAATTGAATTATGGGCTAATTTGTGGAACACGTAGTCAGGCTACTCAGCTTCAGATCCAGATCACTGTGATCAAACACCCAGAGTGCCCCCACCCCCCCGCCCCCACCCAAATGTCACAGTGCAGTGGTCAGTGAACCTGTGGTAAATGTGACCGAATGTGGAGGGAGAATTTTCCCGGGCCCAGGAATTTCACACGGTGGCCCTGACAGCCTGTCATAAGCGTGTTACAGCAGGCTTATGACAGAGTAATCTGTGCTTTAAGGCGTGTGAAATTAGCACTGGAGAGCGACTGCAGGGAGAGAGGTGTGCCACAGTCATGCCGTGTAGGAGCCCCTGTGCAGGCGGGGGGTGGGGGTGGGGGGGTTCGATCCCCCGCCATTTCCCTTCTGACCTGCACCCCCCCCCCCCCCCGTTACCCTGTCTGCTTCCTCTCTGTTACCCTCTCAGCTTCCTCTCTGTTACCCTCTCTGCTTCCTCTCTGTTACCCTCTCTGCTTCCTCCCTGTCTGAATAAAGCAGGGAAAAAGGAAAGGAGAACAGACTGCTGGCTGTCCTAAAAAAGAGAGGGATGCACAGAGCATAAAGAGGAAGAGTGGAAGAGGAATGCCCCTCAGAGCAATTAGCTGCCATGATTAGCGCGCTCAAAGCCTTGCAGATAGCGGCTGGAGTTAATGAGCCATTAAAGAGTTTAACGGCCCGTCTGCTGCAGCTGGGCCTGGACAGATCTAACAGTCACTACAGGCCTCTCAATCCCCTGTGTGTCACATCACACTACAGGCCTCTCAATCCCCTGTGTGTCACATCACACTACAGGCCTCTCAATCCCCTGTGTGTCACATCACACAACAGGCCTCTCAATCCCCTGTGTGTCACATCACACTACAGGCCTCTCAATCCCCTGTGTGTCACATCACACTACAGGCCTCTCAATCCCCTGTGTGTCACATCACACTGCAGGCCTCTCAATCCCCTGTGTGTCACATCACACTACAGGCCTCTCAGTCCTGCTTGTGTCTGTGTTAATGGTGGTCACCTGATCTCTACTGGCCAATGGCATGTTAGGTCTGACCGTGGAGGAATTGACATATTGTGTCCAGGTCACTTTACCACTAAAGGTTAAATGGCCTCAAATTATGGCAGGAAAGCATGACTTGTGAGGTTCATACCCCTACAGAACTATAACCTTACTGCACTAGGGGTGCAGTGTTTCAAATAAATGGCTGGTTTGACAGATTATGATCATGTGGTGTAGGTGGGGTTCAAAATGCAGGTGTTGATTCAAGCCAACTCAACCAATGATCTACAACATACTGCTTTATGAAACTTTGGTAGAGCCAATCAAATATCTGGACAGTAATCTCACACTGTAATTTCCCTTTACGTAAGGTTTCTAGAGAGGTTGTGTCAGAGTTGGAGATTTATAGCATTACAGTCTCATCATGGAGCGCCTGTTGTAGGGAGCTATATATTCCAGACAGATTTAGGAATAATATGTACAGCAAACATTGTTTTATTGCTTTTATGATTTACAGGAATTAAAATCTGGCAGTGCACCAGTTTTAATCACAACTTCTTAAATTAAACATTATGCTGGCACGGAGGAATTTGCTGTATTTTGTGGAATTTCTGGCGTATGATTAACCCGTCTTCAGTAGTTTTCAGAAATCTTGTGGTGTCTGAACCCAAAGCTCTGTTCATTACAGTTCTGTTAGCTGCTCATCCAATCAGCACGCCCATGCGCAGTGTGCACAGTCGATGCGGATGGTGCCCCTGTGTTTAAACGGACTGCGTTCTCGTTCGTTCAGCCCACAGTTCGGTGTGTGTCTGAGGCTGTGCTGTGTGTGTGTCTGAGACTGTGCTGTGTGCGTGTGTGAGGCTGTGCTGTGTGTGTGTCTGAGACTGTGCTGTGTGTGTTTCTGAGGCTGTGCTGTGCGTGTTGCAGTTCGGTGTGTTTCTGAGGCTGTGCTGTGTGTGTTGCAGTTCGGTGTGTTTCTGAGGCTGTGCTGTGTGTGTTGCAGTTCGGTGTGTGTCTGAGACTGTGCTGTGTGTGTTTCTGAGGCTGTGCTGTGTGTGTGTCTGAGGCTGTGCTGTGTGTGTTGCAGTTTGGTGTGTTTCTGAGGCTGTGCTGTGTGCGTGTTGCAGTTTGGTGTGTTTCTGAGGCTGTGCTGTGTGTGTGTTGCAGTTTGGTGTGTGTCTGAGGCTGTGCTGTGTGCGTGTTGCAGTTTGGTGTGTTTCTGAGACTGTGCTGTGTGCGTGTTGCAGTTCGGTGTGTTTCTGAGGCTATGCTGTGTGTGTGTTGCAGTTCGGTGTGTTTCTGAGGCTGTGCTGTGTGTGTGTTGCAGTTCGGTGTGTTTCTGAGGCTGTGCTGTGTGTGTGTTGCAGTTCGGTGTGTTTCTGAGGCTGTGCTGTGTGTGTGTCTGAGGCTGTGCTGTGTGTGTGTTGCAGTTCGGTGTGTTTCTGAGGCTGTGCTGTGTGTGTGTTGCAGTTCGGTGTGTTTCTGAGGCTGTGCTGTGTGTGTGTTGCAGTTCGGTGTGTTTCTGAGGCTGTGCTGTGTGTGTGTTGCAGTTCGGTGTGTTTCTGAGGCTGTGCTGTGTGTGTTGCAGTTTGGTGTGTTTCTGAGGCTGTGCTGTGTGAGTGTTGCAGTTCGGTGTGTTTCTGAGACTGTGCTGTGTGTGTGTTGCAGTTTGGTGTGTTTCTGAGGCTGTGCTGTGTGTGTGTCTGAGGCTGTGCTGTGTGTGTGTTGCAGTTTGGTGTGTTTCTGAGACTGTGCTGTGTGCGTGTTGCAGTTCGGTGTGTTTCTGAGGCTGTGCTGTGTGCGTGTTGCAGTTCGGTGTGTTTCTGAGGCTGTGCTGTGTGTGTGTTGCAGTTTGGTGTGTTTCTGAGGCTGTGCTGTGTGTGTGTCTGAGGCTGTGCTGTGTGTGTGTTGCAGTTCGGTGTGTTTCTGAGGCTGTGCTGTGTGCGTGTTGCAGTTCGGTGTGTTTCTGAGGCTGTGCTGTGTGTGTGTTGCAGTTTGGTGTGTTTCTGAGGTGGTGCTGTGTGTGTGTTGCAGTTTGGTGTGTTTCTGAGGCTGTGCTGTGTGCGTGTTGCAGTTTGGTGTGTTTCTGAGGCTGTGCTGTGTGTGTGTTGCAGTTCGGTGTGTTTCTGAGGCTGTGCTGTGTGTGTGTTGCAGTTTGGTGTGTTTCTGAGGCTGTGCTGTGTGTGTGTTGCAGTTCGGTGTGTTTCTGAGGCTGTGCTGTGTGTGTGTTGCAGTTTGGTGTGTTTCTGAGGCTGTGCTGTGTGTGTGTTGCAGTTCGGTGTGTGTCTGAGGCTGTGCTGTGTGTGTGTCTGAGGCTGTGCTGTGTGCGTGTCTGAGGCTGTGCTGTGTGTGTTTCTGAGACTGTGCTGTGTGTGTGTTGCAGTTCGGTGTGTTTCTGAGGCTGTGCTGTGTGTGTGTCTGAGGCTGTGCTGTGTGTGTTTCTGAGGCTGTGCTGTGTGTGTGTTGCAGTTCGGTGTGTTTCTGAGGCTGTGCTGTGTGTGTGTTGCAGTTCAGTGTGTTTCTGAGGCTGTGCTGTGTGTGTTTCTGAGGCTGTGCTGTGTGTGTGTCTGAGGCTGTGCTGTGTGTGTGTTGCAGTTCGGTGTGTTTCTCAGGCTGTGCTGTGTGCATGTTGCAGTTCGGTGTGTTTCTGAGACTGTGCTGTGTGTGTGTTGCAGTTCGGTGTGTTTCTGAGACTGTGCTGTGTGTGTTTCTGAGGCTGTGCTGTGTGTGTGTTGCAGTTCGGTGTGTTTCTGAGGCTGTGCTGTGTGCGTGTTGCAGTTCGGTGTGTTTCTGAGGCTGTGCTGTGTGTGTGTTGCAGTTTGGTGTGTTTCTGAGGCTGTGCTGTGTGTGTTTCTGAGGCTGTGCTGTGTGTGTGTTGCAGTTTGGTGTGTTTCTGAGGCTGTGCTGTGTGTGTGTCTGAGGCTGTGTGCGTGTTGCAGTTCGGTGTGTTTCTGAGGCTGTGCTGTGTGTGTTTCTGAGGCTGTGCTGTGTGCGTGTTGCAGTTTGGTGTGTTTCTGAGGCTGTGCTGTGTGCGTGTTGCAGTTTGGTGTGTTTCTGAGGCTGTGCTGTGTGTGTTTCTGAGGCTGTGCTGTGTGTGTGTCTGAGGCTGTGTGCGTGTTGCAGTTTGGTGTGTTTCTGAGGCTGTGCTGTGTGCGTGTTGCAGTTCGGTGTGTTTCTGAGGCTGTGCTGTGTGCGTGTTGCAGTTCTGTGTGTTTCTGAGGCTGTGCTGTGTGTGTTTCTGAGGCTGTGCTGTGTGCGTGTTGCAGTTCGGTGTGTTTCTGAGGCTGTGCTGTGTGTGTGTTGCAGTTCGGTGTGTTTCTGAGGCTGTGCTGTGTGTGTGTCTGAGGCTGTGCTGTGTGTGTGTTGCAGTTCGGTGTGTTTCTGAGGCTGTGCTGTGTGTGTGTTGCAGTTCGGTGTGTTTCTGAGGCTGTGCTGTGTGTGTGTTGCAGTTCGGTGTGTTTCTGAGGCTGTGCTGTGTGCGTGTTGCAGTTCGGTGTGTTTCTGAGGCTGTGCTGTGTGTGTGTTGCAGTTTGGTGTGTTTCTGAGGCTGTGCTGTGTGTGTGTTGCAGTTCGGTGTGTTTCTGAGGCTGTGCTGTGTGTGTGTTGCAGTTCGGTGTGTTTCTGAGGCTGTGCTGTGTGCGTGTTGCAGTTTGGTGTGTTTCTGAGGCTGTGCTGTGTGCGTGTTGCAGTTCAGTGTGTTTCTGAGGCTGTGCTGTGTGTGTGTCTGAGGCTGTGCTGTGTGTGTGTTGCAGTTCGGTGTGTTTCTGAGACTGTGCTGTGTGCGTGTTGCAGTTCAGTGTGTTTCTGAGGCTGTGCTGTGTGTGTGTCTGAGGCTGTGCTGTGTGTGTGTTGCAGTTCGGTGTGTTTCTGAGGCTGTGCTGTGTGCGTGTTGCAGTTCGGTGTGTTTCTGAGGCTGTGCTGTGTGCGTGTTGCAGTTCGGTGTGTTTCTGAGGCTGTGCTGTGTGCGTGTTGCAGTTCGGTGTGTGTCTGAGGCTGTGCTGTGTGTGTTTCTGAGGCTGTGCTGTGTGTGTGTTGCAGTTCGGTGTGTTTCTGAGGCTGTGCTGTGTGCGTGTTGCAGTTCGGTGTGTGTCTGAGGCTGTGCTGTGTGTGTGTTGCAGTTCGGTGTGTTTCTGAGGCTGTGCTGTGTGTGTGTTGCAGTTCGGTGTGTTTCTGAGGCTGTGCTGTGTGTGTGTGTTGCAGTTCGGTGTGTGTCTGAGGCTGTGCTGTGTGTGTGTTGCAGTTCGGTGTGTTTCTGAGGCTGTGCTGTGTGTGTGTCTGAGGCTGTGCTGTGTGTGTGTTGCAGTTCGGTGTGTTTCTGAGGCTGTGCTGTGTGTGTTTCTGAGGCTGTGCTGTGTGTGTGTTGCAGTTCGGTGTGTTTCTGAGGCTGTGCTGTGTGTGTGTCTGAGGCTGTGCTGTGTGCGTGTTGCAGTTCGGTGTGTTTCTGAGGCTGTGCTGTGTGCGTGTTGCAGTTTGGTGTGTTTCTGAGGCTGTGCTGTGTGTGTGTTGCAGTTTGGTGTGTTTCTGAGGCTGTGCTGTGTGTGTGTTGCAGTTCGGTGTGTTTCTGAGGCTGTGCTGTGTGTGTGTTGTGGAAGGGAGTCGGGCTGGAGCGCTCATACCTAAAGACTGATGGTCCGGGAGGAGAGATTAACGGACCGAGCACGCTCAGTGGTTAAAATGATAATTGAGGTCAGTCCGGCCGTTTACACAATAGCAGCGCAGATGACGGATCGGGAGAACGAGGTGGGGAGATCGCCCGAGGTCTGGATTCATAATAAACGTACCTGTTAACCGAGCGGCTTTCGGAAGCACCGCACAGAGCTACTGAACTCTCCAAACTTAATTTCATCTCACGCATGACAAGAAAGTAATTCTGTAGATGTGGAAATGCATTCAAAGCTTGAATGTAGATAATTATTATCAATATGAGATTGTTGTATATTATTCCTGTGGTTTTAGTTCCTGAATGATCTGTTTGTCATGATAATGGCTGCAGTTAATGGAATTACATTATATTAGATGCTTGCTTTGTAACATCACCAAGACAAAAGGTTTTTATTTCAAAGAGTAGTCTCATTTTTTTGGGAAAGTGACTCTGTACTGTTGAAACTTTATACTCAGTACTTCACTCAATACATAATACTACTAAGACTGCTACTATTACCGTTTATATCACTCTTTATTTCGATGAATGCTCTCTTCGATGAGTACTCTTTCTTGTGTACGTACTAGCAGTGATTATAATAATTTTAATAACTAGCATATGTGATTGTGATAGCTGAAGATTGTTATGGAGCTGCTGCTCTGTGTGCTGTATTAGAGGCTCTGAGAGAGGAGAATAAACTCCGCCCCCATTCTGTTGGGTTCCCCGCTGAGGCTCCGTGTGTTCGGAACAGGACCCGCGTGCGGTGGCTGTCTCTCTCTGCACTCTTCATGAAATAATCAGCGTGAGATATGCTCTGCCACAGCTGCTGCGAATGCGCACATTTTCCTCCTCACTGAATCTGTCAGGAAACGGGAACCCAGCGCTAGCGTTAGCATCGCTCTGCTCCGGACCGGGAAGCGCTAGCGTTAGCATCGCTCTGCACCGGACCGCGAAGCGCTAGCGTTAGCATCACTCTGCTCCGGACCGGGAAGCCCTAGCGTTAGCATCGCTCTGCACTGGACCGGGAAGCGCTAGCGTTAGCATCGCTCTGCACCGGACCGGGAAGCGCTAGCGTTAGCATCGCTCTGCTCCGGACCGGGAAGCGCTAGCGTTGGATCGCTCCGCACTGGACTGGGAAGCGCTAGCGTTAGCATCGCTCTGCACCGGACCGGGAAGCGCTAGCGTTAGCATCGCTCTGCACCGGACCGGGAAGCGCTAGCGTTAGCATCGCTCTGCACCGGACCGGGAAGCGCTAGCGTTAGCATTGCTCCGCACCGGACCGGGAAACGCTAGCATTAGCATCGCTCCGCACCGGACCGGGAAGCGCTAGCGTTAGCATCGCTCCGCACCGGACCGGGAAGCGCTAGCGTTAGCATCGCTCTGCTCCGGACCGGGAAGCGCTAGCGTTAGCATCGCTCTGCACCGGACCGGGAAGCGCTAGCGTTAGCATCGCTCCGCACTGGACCGGGAAGCGCTAGCGTTAGCATCGCTCCGCACCGGACCAGGGAGGGAAAGCGCAGTACCTGCTTGTAATGAATCACAGAGAGCAGTAAAAATGAGAAGGCTGGTGGAGAAAAAATAACACACGTGACGCTGTGCACGTCTTCCAACGGGGGGTGGGGGAGGGGGAGGGGGGGGGGGGGTTGTTGTCTGGTCCAAGCTAGCGTCACCCACCCCCCCTCCCCTTTTAGAAAGGTACAGATCTCAGAAGGGAGGATGAAGAGAGAGAGGGTAGTGAGGGTGGGGGAGGGGGGGTTGTTGTCTGGTCCAAGCTAGCGTCACCCACCCCCCCTCCCCTTTTAGAAAGGTGCAGATCTCAGAAGGGAGGATGAAGAGAGAGAGGGTAGTGAGGGTGGGGGAGGGGGGGTTGTTGTCTGGTCCAAGCTAGCGTCACCCACCCCCCCTCCCCTTTTAGAAAGGTGCAGATCTCAGAAGGGAGAAAGGAGAGAGAGAGAGCAGTGCAGGGTGTAACGAGGGGTGTCAGCGCCTGACACCAGCTCTCTGTGGAATTAATTTCTCATTTCAGCACTCAAGTCTATTCCCCTTCTCTTCTTTTCACATGTGACTGTCCTCTCCACTGTCTGGGGATGTAGATCTACTATGACTATCTGCTGTGCCCCCAGCTTTGTGTCTGCAGAGTTGCTTTCCGAGTTTCTCGCGCCCACGAGCCAACATTACGGTCTTTCCATTTGTCATTCGAACTGTGACTTGGTTAGCTTATTTTCCATTTTTTAAAATCACATATGAGTCATTTACCCAGCAGGATAATTCCCAGAGCACCTTTCTCAAAGGTACAGTGTCAGTGCCCAACCCAGGACTCAAACTGGCAACCTCTCTCTTACAAACCCAGTTTGGTTTAGGGCTACCCTGTACAGATTCACTCAATCATTCTGTGGGGGCTCACCAGAGTGCCTTCTCCAGTGTCTGTGTATCTCCAGTAAAGCTGAGTCCCTTCAGTGACGTGAGTTTCCCAGGTGACTCAGATATTCAGCACAGAGAGTGCTCCTTTTGAATAACAACTGAGGCCTTGTTAGGGCTGGTTATATCAGACCTTATTAAGGTTGGCTGTACATCTTTTGATGTTCTTTTTGTGTGTGCGATGATGTCATTTGAACAAACCGAATGAAACGCGAATGCAGCCAATCACAGCCCGGCGCTGCCATCGGGCATTAAACGCAGTCCTATCCTGATGGAATCCAGCGCTGTTGTGTTGTGTGTTCATTTTTAAGCCTTGCGCTAACTGCCGCTCTCGAAGCTTGGGTGGGCTGAAGCCAGAGAGGCTTAGTGGATGAGGTGGATTTCCTCAGGGCCAGTCTAAGACCCTTTCCGCCATTACACTGAAAAAATGGGCTTATGCTGATGCTAATGAGATCGTTCCTTCATCTTTAGATCAGATATACTTTATTGAACCCCGTGGGGTAATTTGTCCTCTGCATTTGACCCATCCTAGCTACTTAGGAGCAGTGGGCAGCCACAGTGCAGCGCCCGGGGACCAACTCCAGCTCTGAGGCCAGTGCCTTGGTCAAGGGCAACAGCAGGAGTGTACCGAACCTGACATGCATGTCTCTACATCTGCACAAAAAAGAGGGAAGAACTGACTGTGACTGTTTATGGTGTCATTAACACATGGCGGTTGTGCTGGTGTTGATGTATACAGTGTTATTAACACATGGCGGTTGTGCTGGTGTTGATGTATACAGTGTTATTAACACATGGCGGTTGTGCTGGTGTTGATATATACAGTGTTATTAACACATGGCGGTTGTGCTGGTGTTGATGTATACAGTGTTATTAACACATGGCGGTTGTGCTGGTGTTGATGTATACAGTGTTATTAACACATGGCAGATGTGCTGGTGGTGATGTATACAGTGTTATTGACACATGGCAGATGTGCTGGTGTTGATGTATACAGTGTTATTGACACATGGCAGATGTGCTGGTGTTGATGTATACAGTGTTATTGACACATGGCGGTTGTGCTGGTGTTGATGTATACAGTGTTATTAACACATGGCGGTTGTGCTGGTGTTGATGTATACAGTGTTATTAACACATGGCGGTTGTGCTGGTGTTGATGTATTCAGTGTTATTAACACATGGCGGTTGTGCTGGTGTTGATGTATTCAGTGTTATTAACACATGGCAGTTGTGCTGGTGTTGATGTATTCAGTGTTATTAACACATGGCGGTTGTGCTGGTGTTGATGTATACAGTGTTATTAACACATGGCGGTTGTGCTGGTGGTGATGTATTCAGTGTTATTAACACATGGCGGTTGTGCTGGTGTATATTGTATATGGTGTTATTAACACATGGCGGTTTTGCTGGTGTATATTGTATATGGTGTTATGAACACATGGCGGTTGTGCTGGTGTTGATGCATACAGTGTTATTAACACATGGCGGTTGTGCTGGTGGTGATGTATTCAGTGTTATTGACACATGGCGGTTGTGCTGGTGTTGATGCATACAGTGTTATAAACACATGGCGGTTGTGCTGGTGTTGATGTATACAGTGTTATTGACACATGGCGGTCGTGCTGGTGTTGATGCATACAGTGTTATTAACACATGGCGGTTGTGTTGGTGGTGATGTATTCAGTATTATTGACACATGGCGGTTGTGCTGGTGTTGATGCATACAGTGTTATAAACACATGGCGGTTGTGCTGGTGTTGATGTATACAGTGTTATTGACACATGGCAGATGTGCTGGTGGTGATGTATACAGTGTTATTGACACATGGCAGATGTGCTGGTGTTGATGTATTCAGTGTTATTGACACATGGCAGATGTGCTGGTGGTGATGTATACAGTGTTATTGACACATGGCAGATGTGCTGGTGGTGATGTATACAGTGTTATTGACACATGGCAGATGTGCTGGTGTTGATGTATACAGTGTTATTGACACATGGCAGATGTGCTGGTGTTGATGTATTCAGTGTTATTAACACATGGCGGTTGTGCTGGTGGTGATGTATACAGTGTTATTGACACATGGCAGATGTGCTGGTGGTGATGTATACAGTGTTATTGACACATGGCAGATGTGCTGGTGTTGATGTATTCTGGGCCATTAACACATGGCGGTTGTGCTGATGTGTGGAGCTTCAGCTTTGGCTGGTGCAGTACAGACGGATGGCGGTCGGTGACTGTACCTGCCACTCAGAAGGTAAATATAGGACCAGGCTCATCCTTAATGCCGACTCTCTGGATCCACTTACCTGAACCAAATGTTCAGACTGTCAGTAAAATTAGCATCATTACAAAAAAGTTCTCTGTGAGAAATATAATTAATATCTCCTTGTCCTTTTAAGCAATTATTCAGAGCGCCCACACATATATAAAAATCCTGCATTTAATTGCGTAGTTTTAAAGAGATGTGTGATTACGGAGGAGGGGGTCCATGCTCACGATGCTCTGGCTGCTCCGGCTGCTCTGGCTGCTCCGCCTGCTCTGGCTGCTCTGGCTGCTCTGGCTGCTCTGGCTGCTCCGGCTGCTCTGCCTGCTCTGGCTGCTCTGGCTGCTCCGGCTGCTCATGATGCTCGGGCTGCTCTGGCTGTTTGTGATGCTTGGGATGCTCTGGCTGCTCCGGCTGCTCTCCCTGCTCTGGCTGCTCGTGATGCTCGTGATGCTTTGGCTGCTCGTGATGCTCGGGTTGCACTGGCTTCTCTGCCTGCTCTGGCTGCTCTGGCTGCTTGTGATGCTCTGGCTGCTCGTGATGCTCGGGCTGCTCTGGCTTCTCTGGCTGCTCTGCCTGCTCCGGCTGCTCGTGATGCTCTGGCTGCTCTGCCTGCTCTGCCTGCTCTGCCTGCTCGGGCTGCTCTGGCTGCTTGTGATGCTCTGGCTGCTCGTGATGCTCTGGCTGCTCTGGTTGCTCATGCTGCTCTGGCTGCTCTGGCTGCTCTGGCTGCTCTGGCTGCGGTTATGAGTGCGGGTTTCTCCATCAGGGGCTTTGATAAGGAGACGTGCACACGGGCTCAGTACCTGGCAGCTGCTCCCCAAACTGACCCCAGAGGTGCCCTGAGCAAATGAAGTCACTCCCTGTTAGAGACGTCCTCCAGTCGCCCTTCCCCTCCCGTGCAACGGATATAATTCTTCACCCAATCACAGGCAAAAAAGCCATCTTTTCACAGCCCTTATGGACCAATCAGCAGTGCTCATGCATTGGACATAAAAGTTTGAGAAGATTGGGTAGAGTTTGGTATGAGAGTTCATGCCATTAAGCCTGCGCTGTCAGAAGTATGGCATAACAGGAGTGTAGACTTTATGGCATACACTTCTGGTAAATTGTTCCCCAAGTTTTAAAAGGTGCTTTCAGAGTTCTTGAGAGATCTCACCCCAGAGTGAACCTGAGCAGTTATGGCCGTTTAGCAGTTATGACCATGACTTTGTAAAATAGAACCACAACCAGCCTGCCAATTTTGGAAAGAAGGCAATCATGTCTGAATCTTAAGAACATAACCAAACCAAGTACTCACAGTGAGACAGTTAGCTCATTAGAACGGGTATTAAATTGTAAATAATATTACTGACTGACGTAATATAAGGTACTTGAGCACCACAATGCCAGACATGATGCGTGTAATTAATACAACAACTTGTAAAGCTTTGGCTTAAGTCCCCTAAATGAAGGCAACACAAATGATAACATTACTTTCATATGACAAAACGTTGCTTAAATTAATATGCAGTAAGGCAGCAATGGAGGTTTGACCCCTTTATGACATTGGAGCTCACATTAGGAAATTAAACTACCAGATTCTATGACAGAGATCACAAACATCACATTTTGTTTTATAGAAATGTTTTTTTTAATATATATATTTTATAGATACTTATCTTGAATGTTTGTCAACGTGACTTTTACTGTCCTGATAAAAGTTTCTGAATCATGATGAGAAATTGTGGTATTATTCTGGTTTTTATAAATCAGTTACGCAAAATATTGCTACAGGTGAGTCTGAAATGTTCTTTTGAACTGGTTCCCAAACTGTGAGATATCGAATGCTGTTTCTTTTGCTTTCTATTATTTAAAATTAAGCAAAATGGAAATAACAGAACATAGATAAACAAAATGACATTAAAATTAATTCTCATTTATTTTACGTCATAGGTTACACTCTAAATACCAGACTTCATAAATAAAACAAATTATAACAATGTATATATCCTGGTGCTAAAAAAGCTAAATTATGTAGTCTACGTGGTAAATAATTAAAGAACCAAAACAAACTACTTCTAGAAGAACACATTAAATATTACTTTCGCTGTACAGCACCCTGACCAAAACAATAAAAATGGGCTACCACTAACTACTGCTGAATCACATTTACTGCCCAGGAAAAATATATATCTAAACTGGAAATAAAATTATATACTTGTCTACTCTTGGTTAATCCATATTTTAAATGAGTGGCGCCAATATTTCCGCGCAACCCACTGAATTGCTGTTGCAATTTTAATCTGCCAGTAAGCAGATGTGCCTCATATCGTCAACAACGCAGAATGGCTTCATTGTACACTGGTGTTCTCATAAAATTCCCGCCAGAGAAACTGCAGCGAGTTAAAAAAATGTTATAACTATGCCACATATCATAAAATTAAAAAGGTGGAAATGTTTAAAAGTGACTTATCCAACGGTTTTTGCGCGAGGCGCAGAGGAACTGTACAAGGAGAGTAATTGGCTGCGTCGTCGCAGCGCCGCTACTGGGGAGCACTGACGCCAGCGTACAAAACTTGCATTCCAAGCCCGTGCCTCTCGATTCCCCCACGAACTCAATAGCGCATTATTTCTAAACTACGCAATGAAATAAATTACCGGAAAGGAACAAGCTGTCTTTCTGCCACGAGCGCACTTCCCCTGCGCTGTATTTCCTAATTCATTCCATCTAGTTCTTCTACGCCGAATCCGGGGTGAACACATAGGCTATTTAAACTACGATTAGTTTGTTTTTTCGTCATCGTACAATATTTACAGAGGTGAAAAGTGAGAACGTATCCATTGTTATGTTCACACCGTAGTGCACTTAGCAACTCGGTGTTTTTAGAGGCCGTATTCGTTCATTTGTGCCGTTTTGCTTCGCCTATCCTCGAGGCTATAATAAATATGTAGTATCGTTGTTCATGCGCTTCGAAGCTTGGTATCTATGTTTCCCCTAAATAATATAATAATACGAATATACTGTATTTATTTACAGTGTTCTCCAGTGACGGTATTTTGTATTATCAGGACAAGGCGACGCTTTGCAGCAGCTGGTCGTGTCCGTGTTCTGTGTGCCTCGTGTCCGCTTTTGAGCCATCCTCCGGGATGGGTATGACGCCGGAGTCCTCCGGAGATGCGGTATCCCGGTCTTGTGTCTGGCCCGCCGCGGGTGGTCGATGCCCCGGGTCTCTGTGCTGGGGTCGCACCATGATGCACTGCCTGACCGACGACTTCGGCTTCGCTGTTTTGGGACTGCAGTTGTCGCGCTCGTACTCCTCCTGAGCCTTTTGTATCTTTCGCTTTTTCATCTTTCTTTTGTGAAAATGAAAGGTCGTGAGGGAGACGAACACTATCCCCGTGATCACCGCGATCAGCACGACGAGGACCGCAGTGGAGGAAAAAGCCTGGAATAACGGATCCACTGGATCGACGCAGGTGCCATTCCTCTGCGTAGTCCCGTTCGAGGTGCACGATGGTATAGAAAGTGCTAAATTCTCGGATGTCCCGGCACACATTTAGTTGGTTTCACAGGTTAAGAGACTATATTCCGGGTCTGTCAAAAGAAACGACTGCGGTCACGCCGTTTCCCTCCCACAAGACCGTTGAGTTAAGGCTACGGTAATTCCGCTGGAGTTGGAAACCGTGAGTTTGCCATAGAATTCACCTAGAGATCGGAGTCGACAGAGAAACTGAAATTAACACAACGTGACTGAAACAATGCACACAATTGCAAATCGGAGTCGCACAAGAAACATTGAACGTACGTGGTAGCCCACATTTCAAACTCGACAAACGCAAATACCTCTACAAAAAAAGAAAAGGAAAAAATGTTTTCATCATAACATATGCACATGTCTGTCCAATTCACCTTTATTCGTTCTTTGACCGGTGTTACAAATCTCAAAATTGTTTTTGTTCATTTCACCGACATATTTTAACTAAACCGTTGTATATGTCATGAAAGATAACATTACGATCATTGCACAAAAGGAAGGCTGAAATGCAGGAATTCATTCAACCAATGCAATTGCAGTTCAACCGGAACTTGCTTAAGTTCCAACACAAAAAATTAAAAATATGACGTTAATTGTTAACGGGCACTGGCTTTGAAATGGAACCGCACACTGGTTAATTCTCCGATACAGCAATAGCCTAGTCAAAAGGCAAAATAAGCAAGCATTTCTCAAAAAGTTCATCGAATATGAACGTTTGAAATAAGGCGTTATTAATCTTTTTATCGCTTTGTCTGTGCATGTTATGATCAGAAGAACCGGGCCCGGGCTGAGTAGAAAAAGGGTTCGTCATACCTGGTGATACGGACGGGTACCTGCTGTTTCAGAGGCGAAAATCGGCCGGAGTAGCGCACGAGACTGAGGGGGGAAACACTGAGCAGGTTCCGAGCCGCAGAGAACCCAACCAATCCCCACAGATCGCAATGACGTATCGTGTTTGATAATCCAAAAGCTTCACCGTGACCAGATCCCCCATTCATACATATTTCCAGATGACAATCGTCGCTTTGTCACTCGACTATCTATCAAAACAGAGCCGCAGTGAACGCTGCTGTCCGCTATTAAACTGCTCAATTTACCCCGGCGCGTTTCCGTAATGCACCCGTTCGTTTATTTCACATTATGTTCTCCGTTTCTCTCGGACAGAATGCACTATGGTTTTATTAGCGCGGAAAAGCAGAGTTACTGATTTATGTATACCAAAATACGCGGAGGCGCGGCTGCATCGAGAAAACTGGATAATTTCCAGAAGTGCTGGCATGCAGGGAGGGAAGGGGGTTGGGTACTGAACTGACAGAAAGTGCGAGAGCAAACACCTAACGCACCGCACGTTATCCACTGAGTTAAAACCAAACAGAAGAAACTCATTAGCAAAGATTGATATGTCGGAAGCGATTGCCTTTAATTCCAGTCTAACTTTTATTATTTAACTGGACAAGGCTGCTGTGTGTTACCGCGCCCTTTCTGTGAAATTCACAAGAAGTATGATTTATCGGGCGGATATTAGGGTACTTAGTCTGTTTTTAACGCTTGTTTGGTGTTGGTGAGGTTCGCGCGTGCTGATGGAATTGAGCTGTCCAGTGCAGAGCTGCCTGTATGCAGCGTCGCTTCGAAACTACACCGGCATATACGCCGTACCTGCGTCAATCAAAATCCACCTACACCCGTTTTTCACTCCTTGTCACGCTTCATGTTCAGTTGGGTGAAACTAGTTTTTTCGTGGCCTTGATCTTCGGTCCTTAACCCTGCACGAGGCCACTGTCGAGTCCCGCCGCACGTTTCAATGACGCGCGCGCCGCGTGCTTTCCATTATTCTGAGCTCATAATCAGCAGCACTGCAATTATTCAGCTGAAGGCAATTTAAATGGAGTATTAATTAGGCGCGGGGACAATGTCCTACAACGAAAATGAAATCAATTTGAAGAACAAATCATTGCCCTAATTCGCGTTACTTACTGTTTGAATGCTTTATCTTCCCTTTGCTTGGGGAGGTTTTTTTTCTCACTTGCTATTGTTTTTGGGATTTCAGGCTTAGCCTTTGTATAATATTCCTCTTGCTGGGTTTCCTGTAAATTGTGACTGTAGGAGAAGTTTCTGTGGGGACGTGCCATGCTAACAGAAACTGCCTGTCTCAGGACAAACCTTGGGGAAATTGTGCCAGGCGACTCTCAGTCATGGTTGGCGGTGGCATGGCCAGGACCAGCTCCCCAACACTGTCAGCATGTCAGCACGCCAAGAGCACTTCGGCCTAGAGATGCCCCACCTGGTCGTCTCCTAATCCTCCACCTTCAACGATATGATATTCCATAGGTACCTGAGCACGATTACAGCACGGAACATCAAACCCGTTTGTTCACGGAAAACATCGGAATCTGAAACGAAACCCTCTCGGTCTCAGTAATCAGCACGCCCCAGCGACAGAGAAACAATCGAGTGAAAAGTGTCTCATGCCTAAATAAAATAATCTTGTTGAAATCCAATATGCAAAAAGCCCTTAAAACAATATTTAATATTTCTGTGTACAGGGGCTCCATCCATACATCAAAGGCTGAGGATTTTTAATTAAATCTGCTGGAAAATGATTTTGCTTCGGGTGTGCAGTCTCATTACATACCTGTCCTGAGGAAACAATTATTTGCATTAATGAAGAATTCTGAGTACTTCATAACCGATGTTCTGTTATATTAAAAGCTGTTACTGATCCTCAACAGCAAACAATAGTATAAAAGGCAAAACTCCAATCTGAAAGGATGGGTGTTCAATTTCAGACTGCTGTTTTCTCAGAAGCCTGAATACGCCTCACAACAGAACTCCAATTCCAATGATAATTACCAAGAGAGAGAGAGGGAGAGAGAAACAACAAAGAGTTCTGACTCATTCCTCAGCTGAGCAGTGTAATAGAATGAAGGCAAAGTGTTTTATTAGCGTGGAAAGCAACTCGAAAATGAAAGGAGGCCCAGTGTAGTGCAGCGAGCAGAACCGTTTCAGTTCCAGCGTCTGACTGTTGGGTGTCCGTGCGCTGGGTTGCCAGTAAACGCTCACCGTAGACCGTAATCATCGAACCCCGGCGTCTCAGAGCCCCGCCTTCCCGTATGAAAACAAGGCGGGCGCAGCCTGTGGCGTGGGCTTGTCTCGCTGCCTTCTCTGACAGCTGGTTCTGGTAATGAATTAAAGGACAAAGCACACTCGGGAGGGATACGCAGTGAAGAGGCAGTAAATAAATGTAATAAAAACCCAAAGAGGTCAATAAAACTCCCCCCACATCCCACCCCTCTCATTAATTCATTCTGACATCAGTGAATTTGCATAAACAGGAAGCGCTTGGTCCCGTGTGGTCGTGAGTCAGTACAATGTGGAAACTGACTCCGTATTTATGTGTGATTAAGCCCGTGCGTCTCTGACAGGGTGACATGTTCCTGGGGTAGCGGGGGGCCCGACTTACACCTGCTAATGCCTTAAAGCCCCAATCGACAGCGGGGACCGTGGCATTAAGCACCGGGGTAAAGCTGTGCGGCTGAATTAATCAGCAGGAGGATTACGCTCCTGTGGAGGTGCTGTTTGATTTGCACTGAAAACATGAAGCTCTCCAAATACGGTCACGGCTGCAATCCATATACTCACACACGCGCATGTGTGCACACACACACACACACACACACACACACATACACATGTGCACACGCACTAACACATACACAGCACACTCTCACACACACACACACACACACACACATGCGCATGTGCACACGCACTCACACATACACAGCACACTCTCACACACACACACGCATGTGTGCACACGCACTCACACATACACAGCACACTCACACGTACGCACATGCACGTGCGTGCACACACACACACATGCATGCATGTGTGCACATACATGCACGCACATGCACACAGGCACTCGCACACATTCATGCACACACACATATGCACGCACAAGGGGACGGAGTGTAGCACAGTGGGTAAGGAACTGGACTTGTAACCGAAAGGTCGTAGGTTCGATTCCCGGGTAGGACACTGCCGTTGTACCCTTGAGCAATGTAATGTAATGCACAAACACACGTGCATGCTCACATGCTCATGCATGCACACACACACACGCATGTGTGCACATACATGCACACAGACATACTCACACATACATGCACGCACACGCACACGCACACGCACACACACACACACACACACACATGCATATGCACACATGAATGCACCTACACACACACATGCAGTTATGAGCAAATCCAGTGCCTCAATATCCTTATAGAACCCAAACATGCACTGATCCATCAAACTCTCCATTGCTGTAGTGCATGATGACAAGGATAAAGAGATAGACAGCAGCTCATAAATCTAATCTGGCAGCTTTTACAACAGTTCACTCAATCAGGGTACAACCACAGGAACATCACTCCATCCTCTGTCCTCCGTCGAGAATAAGGCTCCTCAATGCAATCTGAAACTCACCGGTGACTTCACTCACATCAACAGGGACGCAAGGTCACTGATCCAGGAAATTACATCATGGGTGTGTCTGTGAAGGTCAGACTGCATATGACATAACTTCCTGTGCAATGGCAATCCTTGAGTTATACAAAGAATAATTGGTATACATTATTTCAGATAATTTAAATACAATAAAGCGTTTGTATTTTAGATCTCTGAATACGTTTTTTTCCCAAATGTTTAATAAAACAACATTGCTTCACTGCTTGTACCTCACGGTAAATTTGGCCTGGGCACATAACTCAAAGGAGCTATATGTACATGTCTGTTAGAAGCAATGGATGATTTTGATTTATCTACAGCAGGTAAAACAAGCAGAAACATTAATGCACGCTCACACGCGCACCTACACACACGGAATATCCTACAAAATACACTGAAGATGGACTTACTGCCGTCATTCAGACAATTCCAGAGCTTGATTTTAAGTTTAAGTGTATCTGTTTGTACTTGTTTTATTTGACGCTCGGTGGTGTTGTTAATGAGGGAATGCATCTCCGAGATTTAAATAAATTTATAGATTTTGAATTTTATGAAAAGACATCATACATCAAAATTCAAACAGAGGCAGATTTCCCTGACTTGCCCGCACCTGTTGCCTCCTCCCATTTGCCTTGGGAAGGACACATAGTAAATAAGTATGCACAGGGGGTCTGGAGGCTTTCCTTCTTCAAGGTAAAAACTACTTTTCCCAGTATTCGACTAAATGAGGAATGGTAATGAGTCACATGTTGCTTAAAAACAAAGGTTGTATTTTGGGAGGCCTCATGCTGTGCAAAATTCTTCTGTCAGATCCTTACATCATATGGATAGCTCCTCCTTTTAGTTGTACCCATGACAACAGTTTTCACACCAGAGCAACTGGACCGGGGCATACAGAAATGCTTCCTGTGTATAATAACTCTTCATAAATACGGGGTGTTTTCCCATAAACCCGTGACACGGGGGGATGCCATGACGGCACTCTCTGATTCGTGTCTTGAATCGCCAAAAACGAGCTGCACATTTGCTGTTTCAAATGAGGAGATTCCTCTCCTCAGACAGGAGTTCAGATGAATGAAGTCTCTTTTCCTCGGATGGATAGCGGCTACAGACAGCCGGAATCGCACATCAGGCTGAATGTTTGTTTCTGCTGTTTCATGGCGCTGGGGGCTGAAAGTTTAACATCCTCCCGCAGCCGAAAGGCCTTTGCTTTTTTTTGCTTTTTTTTTTTGGAGCACTTCAGCGGAGCTTCAGAAGCCCATCCCTCACCGAGCGAGTTGTGCCTCTCTGCCCCCCGGATCGGATCTGAAGTGCGGGACGAAAGCTCTCCAGACGCGCAGAGATTTGTCTATTACGGTGAAATAGAGCAAAAAGGTGATGACGCTCCCTGGCAACGCACAGCGCCAGATTGACGGCAGTAAAAGAAAGCGTTTTCTCCAGGGCGATGGCACCCTCAGTTCTCGTTTCATAGCCCTTGTTCGCCAGTATTTGTTGTTGGCGCGACGGTGGACTGGTCTGGGCTGATCCGGTGGCTCTGTTCTGAAGCAGGTCTGTGAGCAGTAATGTGATTTATAGCCTCAGGCACCAAACGCATGAGTCGTGTGTGTTTGTGTCGTTACTGTGGTGCCTATGAGCTTTGCTGTAAATTATTTTGAATTTTTTTACATAGTTTTCCAGGTTTACAGCTGCTGATGCCAGACATTGGGTCAGTTTTACTGTATGAGCAACACGCTACTGCCCCCCCCCCCCCCCGGTCTGAAACTGACCAGGCAGATGTCATGTAACCACATAAGGCCATTTGGGTGATTTATAGCGCACTAATAGTGAAGTGCAGTTTCCCGATGCTATGGGACTGATACAGACTCTCTAGGCAACAGCCATGTAATGATGACAATTTTGCTGCATGCTGTAAAAATGCAGTCCATCTTCATCATCATGATCATGATCATCATCTTCATTACCTTAGCCGTAGGCTGTAGGTTCCCCCCCTGTGGCTGGAGCTGATTGTATTGGCTGGGGGGATAAAAGCCAGCGTGGGGGGGGTGGGGGGGGGGGGGGGGTGTGAGGGGGCAGTTTGGTCACAGGCCTTGTGCTGGCCTGACCTGCTCCTCTGGCCTCTCACAGTTCCCCCTGGAGATCTGAGAGATTTCAGCCTCCCGCCCCCCCCACTGTGAGACTCCTGCACTCCACATGGTGTATTACACGTGTCTGAAAGCACATCAGCATATACGCGCGCACACACACACACACACACACACACACACACATGCATGTACCCACTGCACACACACACACACACACACACGCATGTACCCACTGCACACACACACACACACACACACACATACACACATATACAGAAGCACACACACACACACACACACACCACAGACACGTGTGCGTAAACCCTTTCAAAAATGAACCATAAAATCCAAGGCCTTACAGAACATTCCTGCTGACATTGACCTCTGGGTAATTGCTCAGAAACGCAGATGTTCTGGTGACATCTTGACTATTGCATCACCAAATCCATTCACTGCCATCCACCAGGCTTCCTTTCATCTCTGGACCAGTCAGGAGCTCCTCACTTGGATCTGTGTTATTAACCTTGGTCAGAAGCTCAGCAGGCAGGAGTTCAGGTTTCACATGACGAAGCTCGTGCGATTTCTTCTTGAATTGGAGTTGTGCGCTAAAATAGATGCAATTTGAGGCAAGAAGGAAAAATCAGGCTTCTTTTTAAAAGGCGGTGCGATCCGTCCATTTAGAGTACAGCTCAGTTTACTGCTATGCGCTGATAACCAGGGGAAACGCACACAAGCATTTACTCAGTGATGCTGGGCTTTCAATCATAGCTCTGCTAATATATGTAACGACAGGGAGACCACATAATATAATAATAATAATAGTAGTCATTATGGTCATCATCATGGCCATCATCATCATCACCATCATCATCGTAGTTATGAAATGAGCAAATAAAGAGAGACATACTGCATTAGATCACTGGGAACTGTTTGGAACTCCAGAGAAAATGCTGCAGGTTCAACACAAGATGAAAGATGAAACACCTGATTACTGAGAAACTGCCACCAGCTCCAGCAGCTCTGCGCTGCACAAGATCGGTTATTTTCCTAAATACTGGTTATTTTCCTAAAGATGGGTTATTTTCCTGCAGATCGGTTAGTTTCCTGAAGATCGGTTAGTTTCCTAAAGATGGGATATTTTCCTGCAGATCGGTTATTTTCCTGCAGATCGGTTATTTTCCTGAAGACGAGTTATTTTCCTTCCGCTCAGCGCAGGCAGAAGCGCTGTGAGCTGCAGAGGAGAAGAGGGAATGACCCTGTGTGTCACCCTCAGCTGAGATCTTGTAGCAATATATAATTCATATTTACCCTTTCTGAAACAAAACGTGTGCGTGTGTGTATGCATAAATGTGTGTGTGTGTGTTGAAAAAGCACTAGAGGATCCAGTAAATAAAAACTTCTCTCTTAAACAGAGGTTGTAAAATGTTAAAAGGATTTAAAAAAATAAATATACAGGTGACATAAATAGAAGGTAATTACTAGGGTAGTGCTGAGGGACTTATTACTGTTGTCACAGAGGTTATTGTTTCTATTTTCATGTGCAATGAGAGAGAGAGAGAGAGAGAGAGAGAGGGGGGGGGGAGAGAAAGAGAGAGAGAGAGAGAGAGAGAGAGAGGGGGAGAGAGAAAGAGAGAGAGAGAGAGAGAGAGAGAGAGAGAGAGAGAGAGGGGGAGAGAGAAAGAGAGAGAAGGTGGGGAGGTTGTTCATTTGATCTGGCACCTTTGGGCTTTAGCTTTTGGGTCGCTTGTCATGCAAATAAAGCCAATTTGAACCTGGGTTTCTGAGCCAATCAGCCACTGCAGGCCCGTATCTCTGTACTGCCTGATGTGGCTCTGTGATCCAGCTGGATTTGATGGAGTCCGCTTCACAGAATGATGTTTTTTTATATCATTGTGGCCCGTGTGGAAGTGGCTTTATCCCAGACTCAGACTAATGAGGGTCTAAAGTGAGCCTTCTTTCAGTCAGGGTGTCACCTGATCAACACGACCAAATCTGAAACCTTTAAAAACGGACGTCTGTGACTGACATGAGAATCAGTTTTTCATTTTTCAGCTTTTCTCATGTCATTTTGGGAGGACAAACCCGAAACCTGCCAGAAGTCTCGTTCTGGAAAGGAATTTCATGTTTATTCATGCTTATTTATGTTTATTTTTATTTAAGTGTAACATTTTCTAAACCGTTCTGTGCCAAATGGAGATTGAATGAATTTGGAACAGCACGTTTTAATTAAGTCCGATAGAAAACACTTTCTTTATTTTATAAGGAGAGAAAATCAGAGAGACAGAGAGAGTCAGAAAAGATCCATGTCTTGCTTGGACTTGTGTGGACTGACAACGTGCCCTGCTCTTACTCCTGAATGTTAATCAGGTCACACTCTGGACTGAGGCCTGCGCTCGGTCAGGTGAAAGAGGCTGCGAGAGAAAGGGCGCTGCTCATATTGGGGGAGTGCTATTATTTGCAGTAAATAGGACACGCCAAATGGGACAGCATAGAGTGCTGGCTTCCAAAATAAAAACGCAGTTCTGAATCTCCTTCAGCAGCACAGAGGACAGAGGGAACGTCAGAACGGAGGATCTGAGAATCTAAAGCCTCTTACTCTAATCACAGACCTCAAGAGCTGAGAACTGCTGGCTTTCCATCCTCCCTTTACCTGGGAGTCAGGTGTGAATACAGTCTGGCCAATCAGTAGCACTAATTATTCAGTTAATTTCCTGGGGGGAAAAAACAGGACCGAATGGATTCGATGGCCAGATTTGAGTGTCCATGCTCTGAAATAGCTGTGCTATTAATAATGAGGTTTCTGATTAACTGACTGATTTATACTAGGGCCCACAGGCCGATAACAGAGAGAATACCAACTCCATATTAATGCCCATGGTTTTGGATGAGATGTTAGATGTCAGGTGTCCACATACTTTTGGCCATGTAGTGCAGGTGTGGGCCTGTCCAGATATGCTCAGTGGTTGTCCCTCTGCTTATAGCTGTAACTATAATATAAAATGTCTCTAATTTGCCGCTTATCCAACACATTGTCTGTGTTCCCTAATTAGTAGGGGAGTTTGTTGGTCACTTAGAGTTTTAATGTCTGGGCACATTCTGATGAATTTTGTGCAGAAATTCTCCGTTATGTCCTGGTAAGTTCTACATGCTGTGAGGAAGTACAGCTCTGTCTCCACCACTCCCTGACTGCAGTGTGAGCACAGTCTGTCCACACTGGGCAGCCAGGTCTGCCTCTGTCGCCCTTTTTTGATGGCTGTGCTCACCGAGTCTGTACATTGTCTCTTTCTCTCTCTCTCCCTCTCTCTCTGAAATTTCAAAGTGCTTTATTGGCATGACATATATAGGCTCTGTGTTGCCAAAGCGGAGGTTACATAATTAAACTATGTACAATATGGATGATAGATTATGGATTAGTAAAAAAACAAAAAGCCCACTCCCTCCCTCTCTCTCTCTCTCTCTCTCCCTCCCTCCCTTCCTCCCTCCATCCTCCCTCCCTCCCTCTCTCTCTCTCTCTTTCTTCCCCTCTCTCCCTCTTGCATCCTCCCTCTCTCCCTCCCTCCATCCTCTCTCTCTCCCTCCCTCTCTCTCTCTCTCTCTCTCCCCTCCCTCCCCCTCCCTTCCTCCCTCCATCCTCTTTCCCTCCCTCCCTCCCTCCCTCTCCCTCTCTCTCTCTCTCCCCCTCCCCCTCTCTCTCTCCCTCTCTCTTTCTCTGACTCAGTACTGCATCAGGATGGCTGCAGCAGCTGCAGTTACTCATTTACATGCAGGACTCTGTGTGTCCGACTCCCGTCTGCTAAGAGTGAGCTGTCCAATCGGCTTCACAACGAGCCGTCCGTGCCGTCCAATCAGCTTCACAACGAGCCGTCCGTGCCGTCCAATCAGCTTCACAACGAGCCGTCCGTGCCGTCCAATCAGCTTCACAACGAGCCGTCCGTGCCGTCCAATCAGCTTCACAACGAGCCGTCCGTGCCGTCCAATCGGCTTCACAACGTGCCGTCCGTGCCGTCCAATCGGCTTCACAACGAGCCGTCCGTGCCGTCCAATCGGCTTCACAACGAGCCGTCCGTGCCGTCCAATCGGCTTCACAACGAGCCGTCCGTGCCGTCCAATCGGCTTCACAACGAGCCGTCCGTGCCGTCCAATCGGCTTCACAACGAGCCGTCCGTGCCGTCCAATCGGCTTCACAACGAGCCGTCCGTGCCGTCCAATCGGCTTCACAACGTGCCGTCCGTGCCGTCCAATCAGCTTCACAACGAGCCGTCCGTGCCGTCCAATCGGCTTCACAACGAGCCGTCCGTGCCGTCCAATCGGCTTCACAACGAGCCGTCCGTGCCGTCCAATCAGCTTCACAACGAGCCGTCCGTGCCGTCCAATCAGCTTCACAACGAGCCGTCCGTGCCGTCCAATCGGCTTCACAACGTGCCGTCCGTGCCGTCCAATCAGCTTCACAACGAGCCGTCCGTGCCGTCCAATCGGCTTCACAACGAGCCGTCCGTGCCGTCCAATCGGCTTCACAACGAGCGCCGCAGAACGTGTGCATTTATAACCTCTGCCCTTCTCAACATGTTTTCCTTGTTTTCTCTCTCCTTCTCTCATCTGAAGTCCTTTTTCTCAATTCCCTTTCAGAGAAAACGCGGCTCTGTTTGTGTTTACGGACTGCCTCTGTTGCCGTGGAGCCGGTTGTGTCCGATCACCACGGAGACCAGAAGCCGAAGCACCTTCCCCAGGTACCTCGCAGGTAAATGTCACAGGAAGCTCAGGCCACCGTGGTGACATCCTGTAAGAAGCTGTAGTCTGTGTGTCCTCAGTTCCCCATTCTGCTCTCCTGGCTGCGTTACAGACTCCAAAAAGTGCAATCTGGCCTCTCTCACACACACTCACACACTCTCACACTCACACACTCATACTCACTCACACACTCTCACACTCTCACACACTCTCACACTCTCACACTCTCACACACTCTCACACTCTCACACTCTCTCACACTCATACACTCTCACACTCTCACACACTCATACTCACTCACACACTCTCACACTCTCACACACTCACACACTCTCACACTCTCTCACACTCTCACACTCACACACTCTTACACACTCTCACACACTCTCACACTCTCTCACACTCTCACACACACACACTCTCACACACTCTCACACTCTCTCACACTCTCACACACACACACACTCTCTCACACTCTCACACACTCTCACACTCTCTCACACTCTCACACTCACACACTCTTACACACTCTCACACACTCTCACACTCTCTCACACTCTCACACTCACACACTCTCACACACTCTCACACTCTCTCACACTCTCACACTCACACACTCTTACACACTCTCACACACTCTCACACTCTCACACACACACACTCTCACACACTCTCACACACTCACACACTCATACACTCTCACACACTCTCACACACTCTCACACTCTCACACACACACTCTCACACACTCTCACACACACACTCTCACACACTCTCACACACACACTCTCACACTCTCACACACACACTCTCACACTCTCATACACTCTCTCACACTCTCACACACTCTCATACACTCTCACACACTCTCACACCCACTGCAGTCTCATCCAGAACCTAATGCAAGCTTCCCGCTAAGGTCCACTGTAGGCAGGCCTGTACTGCAGGACTTCTGTGCCAGAGAACGGAACAACTATTTAAATTTCTCTTCTCTTAAAATTTTTTTTTATTATGTTTTTTGTTTTCCATCAGTTCTGTGTGAGTAGCTGGGCCAATTTCACGTGACGCACTGCAGGCAAATTGCCCACTGGGACAATAAAGCCTGAAGCTGTGCTAGCCTGCTCTGATACAGCACATGCTTTCCAGTGCAAACACCCAGCCTGTTCTGAGTGGCAGAAAAATCTTTAGTGTAAAGAGTTACTCTTATTTAACAGCTTGTGTGAGGCGTCACTGTTCCCAAGACCCTCAGCAGACACTGAAGCAGACGGGCGGCCTGTGTTATAATTATTCTCCAAGTTCTTCAAACGTAGCCAGATCATTTTTTTAAAACCATATTTAAAGAGCGTCTGAGACTGAGCATCTTAAGAAACTGAGACTTTGCCTGAGAGGACTTCTAAATCAACATATTTATCGAATGGACTCCCCTGTATGCATTGCATTAATGTTAGCGGTATGGTATTTTCTCAGAAGCCAGCGTGAACAGTGATCGTTCATAAAAATGAAATACAAACCATTAGGCGCGGGAGGCGTGCGTGTTGCATGCTGGGTGATGTAGTCCGGTGGCAGAGAGCATCGCCGTTTTTCCCGCTCTACTGCAAACGGGCGTCAGGCTGGAGCTCTACCATGCGGAGAGGGGCGGGTAAGATGGGGGGTAAGATGGGGGGAGAGAGGCGAGTAAGATGGCGGGAGAGGGGCGGGTAAGATGGGGGGTAAGATGGGGGGAGAGAGGCGAGTAAGATGGCGGGAGAGGGGTGGGTAAGATGGGGGGAGAGGGGCGGGTAAGATGGCGGGAGAGGGGTGGGTAAGATGGCGGGAGAGGGGCAGGTAAGATGGGGGGTAAGATGGCGGGAGAGGGGCGGGTAAGATGGGGGGTAAGATGGGGGGAGAGGGGTGGGTAAGATGGCGGGAGAGGGGCGGGTAAGATGGGGGGTAAGATGGGGGGTAAGATGGCGGGAGAGGGGCGGGTAAGATGGGGGGTAAGATGGCGGGAGAGGGGCGGGTAAGATGGCGGGTAAGATGGCGGGAGAGGGGCGGGTAAGATGGGGGGTAAGATGGCGGGAGAGGGGCGGGTAAGATGGCGGGTAAGATGGCGGGAGAGGGGCGGGTAAGATGGGGGGTAAGATGGCGGGAGAGGGGCGGGTAAGATGGCCGGTAAGATGGGGGGAGAGGGGTGGGTGAGATGGCGGGTAAGATGGGGGGAGAGGGGCGGGTAAGATGGCGGGAGAGGGGCGGGTAAGATGGGGGGTAAGATGGCGGGAGAGGGGCGGGTAAGATGGGGGTAAGATGGCGGGAGAGGGGCGGGTAAGATGGCGCCTGAGGAGTATGGGGCAGCCAGTGCTTCCTGGTTCAGTACACGCATGTACTGTGTGTTCTGGCACATATCGGACCTGTTCAGCCTGGGGGGGGGGGGGTTAGCGGGCTGATCATTCAGACAGTACTGCTGGTGTCACGGGACCACATTAAATGTAGGGGTCAAGCCCGGGGTCCCCCTCAGGGGACTGGGGTGTATTATTAAAAAACAACAAAAAAAACAAGTGTTTCAATCAACCGACATGGCCGGAGGAAATACGGTATATTACCATCTCTCAGTTATTGATGCCAAATCAATGCATTTTAATGGAATTGTGTTATTGTGCTATTATTGTTACATTAGGATTGGGGTGGGGGGGTCGGGGGGGGGAGGTGGGTGGGGGCGTGGGGAGCAGGCAGGGGCAATGAGAGAAACGAGCCCCCAGATATGTTTGGAGAAAAAATTCCATATCTGTATTCAGCCGAGTGTCAGTCATATTTCCCTACATTTTGCCGTTGTCAAAATATTGCCCGGTGTGTTTTTCTGATGAAAGAATGCCTGCTGATGAAACGCTGGAGAAAAAGAAGGTCTCCACAAGTCCCTCGTTCTCCTTTTCACTCGAGTACATCAAAAAAGCTCATCTGCTTCTGTATGTTTCTGTGTGGCTGGTGTACATTCACTCTAACACCACTCTGTCAGAGGGGCACCTGCTGCACAGGAATAGAAGAAAGGCCCTTTATCTATGTGGGATAAGATCGCGGATGAATTAAACATCGCTGCTATCCCACAATTTAATTATTCATTGTTACTTGTTAATCTGGTTAAATACAAGGCATCTGCTGGAGACAAGCCCAGGGGGAGGACAGATGCCGGAGCAGTGCATTCTGGGAAGAGCAGGGGATGCCAGTGCAGTGCACCAGGCATACAGAGGGAAGAGACATTTCACATTAATTAAGGCGGGGGGGATCTGAAGCGGGAGTTTGAACAGCAGTGCTTGCGTTTGGGAACGGGGGACGGGGTGTGGGACGGACGGATGTGACTGTCGGGGGAGAGCACTAATGAGGGAAGGAAGTTGAGGTGGTTGTTTAATTCATTAAAGAGGTCTTTCTGGAATTGTATTTTTTTCAGAATTCTAAGTCAGTGTTCTAGAGCTACATTGCTTTCAAACACCAGCAGTGATTGTGACATCAGCATGAGAATGTTCAGTTAAGAACAGTCTAATCACATGTTTGTGACCTCACACCTAGGGTTATGTGGCCTGTGATGGTGGTCAGACCTCTGTACTGCTCTCACCTTTAGGATCGGCCTGCTAGCTCCTCTCTCTCTGTGTGATCGGCCTGCTAGCTCCTCTCTCTCTGTGTGATCGGCCTGCTAGCTCCTCTCTCTCTGTGTGATCGGCCTGCTAGCTCCTCTCTCTCTGTGTGATCGGCCTGCTAGTTCCTCTCTCTCTGTGTGATCGGCCTGCTAGTTCCTCTCTCTCTGTGTGGTCGGCCTGCTAGCTCCTCTCTCTCTTTCTCTCTCTGTGTGATCGGCCTGCTAGCTCCTCTCTCTCTCTCTCTCTCTCTCTCTCTCTCTCTCTGTGCGATTGGCCTGCTAGCCCCTCTCTCTCTCTGTGTGATCAGCCTGCTAGCCCCTCTCTCTCTCTCTCTCTGTGTGATCGGCCTGCTAGCCCCTCTCTCTCTCTCTCTCTGTGCGATCGGCCTGCTAGCCCCTCTCTCTCTCTCTCTCTCTCTCTCTCTCTCTGTGCGATTGGCCTGCTAGCCCCTCTCTCTCTCTCTCTCTCTCTCTCTCTCTCTCTCTGTGCGATCGGCCTGCTAGCCCCTCTCTCTCTCTCTCTCTGTGTGGTCGGCCTGCTAGCCCCTCTCTCTCTCTCTCTCTCTGTGTGGTCGGCCTGCTTGTGGTTCGAGGTCTTCGGGTGCTCGAGACTCTCCGCAGGCTGGTAACTGCTTTACTATCGGAGTGGAGAAGCTTCCGTTCCCTACCTGACAAATGGAGACATTACCCAGCAGCCAATTACACAGGAACACAGAGAGGGATATCAAAATTCCATTAGAGAGAGGAGAAAGGCAGAGGGGAGAGAGAAACCAAGAGGGAGAGGGGGAGAAAGAGAGGGGGAGAGGAGAGGAACAGGGAGAGGGGGAGAAAGAGAGGGGGAGAGGAGAGGAACAGGGAGAGGGAGAGAAAGAGAGGGGGAGAGGGGGAGAAAGAGAGGGGAAGGGGGGAGAAAGAGAGGGGGAGAGGAGAGGAATGGGGAGAGGGGGAGAAAGAGAGGGGGAGAGGAGAGGAACAGGGAGAGGGGGAGAAAGAGAGGGGGAGAGGAGAGGAACAGGGAGAGGGGGAGAAAGAGAGGGGGAGAGGAGAGGAACAGGGAGAGGGAGAGAAAGAGAGGGGAAGGGGGGAGAAAGAGAGGGGGGAGAGGAGAGGAGCAGGGAGAGGGGGAGCAAGAGAGGGGGAGAGGAGAGGAATGGGGAGAGGAGGAAGTACAGAACCCCTTAGTCCATGTATGGCTGAGTGAGGGTTATACAGTCAGCGTGCTTCTACAGGAAGTGACAGAGACATTCGTCCCAGCGTCCTTTGCAAACGGACTGCACAACATAAATGTGCATCATTAATTTATTCCTGTTATAATTCTGCAATAATCGGTTTTGTAAAAAACTCAGTTCCCACAGGTGTGTGTACCTGTACAGCAGCCTCACCTGCCAGGCCCTCAGCCGAGCAGCACTGTGCTGGGGACAGGGCTCTCCATACTCCAGGGTTTCTGTGCTGAAAAACCCCGTGGCCAGTCACCTCTGATAATCTGGATAATAATCCATAATCTCATGTATGTGGGGGCTACAGTTACACAGTCACAGGAAGTGTGATGTTCTACTCTTCCTCCCTCATAACGATGTCACAAAGCAAACCCCCCCCCCCCCCAAAAAAGAGCAGTAATAAAGTGTACGGACAGGGGGGTGAGATCAGGGCTGTGAAGCGTAGTGAAAGAGTCTGGATCAGATTGCATTCTCCCCTCCTGCTGAGCCCGTTCGTTTAAGATGTTCTAATTTGGGCTGAGTCAGAGAGGCTCCACAGGCCCTGTGACGGCAGTGTTGCTTTCTTTCAGCACTCACCGCTGACAGACCGCGGGGGGGGGGCGGGGAGCGGGGGGGCGGGGGGCGGGCGGTTGTGTCGTTACCGGAACGTTCCGCTCAGTTTTGGCCGGGTCCATCAGGAGAGGTGTGGAACATACCGCGGCATGTGATTCGCTCTCGTTGTCTGCATCACGCGCACACACACACACACACACACACACACACACACACACACTCACACACCTCCACTTGTGGCTTTGCACTGCCCTCCGCACCCAGTCTACGCCCGCCATTACCACCTAAGCTCTCGCCAGTGTCACAGAAGCGTGATGGAATACCTGCTCTGAGAGCGGAGGTAGAGCGGAGGTAGAGTGAGGTATAGTGGAGGTAGAGTGAGGTATAGTGGAGGTAGAGCAGAGGTAGAGCGGAGGTAGAGTGAGGTAGAGGGGAGGTAGAGTGAGGTATAGTGGAGGTAGAGTGAGGTATAGTGGAGGTAGAGCAGAGGTAGAGCGGAGGTAGAGTGAGGTAGAGTGAGGTAGAGCGGAGGTAGAGTGAGGTATAGTGGAGGTAGAGTGAGGTATAGTGGAGGTAGAGCAGAGGTAGAGCGGAGGTAGAGTGAGGTAGAGGGGAGGTAGAGTGAGGTATAGTGGAGGTAGAGTGAGGTATAGTGGAGGTAGAGCAGAGGTAGAGTGAGGTATAGTGGAGGTAGAGCGGAGGTAGAGTGAGGTAGAGCGGAGGTAGAGTGAGGTATAGTGGAGGTAGAGTGAGGTATAGTGGAGGTAGAGCAGAGGTAGAGCGGAGGTAGAGTGAGGTATAGTGGAGGTAGAGTGAGGTAGAGCGGAGGTAGAGTGAGGTATAGTGGAGGTAGAGTGAGGTATAGTGGAGGTAGAGCAGAGGTAGAGCGGAGGTAGAGTGAGGTACAGCGGAGGTAGAGTGAGGTAGAGGGGAGGTAGAGTGAGGTATAGTGGAGGTAGAGTGAGGTAGAGCAGAGGTAGGATGAGGTAGAGTGAGGTAGAGCAGAGGTAGGGTGAGGTAGAGTGAGGTATAGTGGAGGTAGAGCAGAGGTAGAGTGAGGTAGAGCAGAGGTAGGGTGAGGTAGAGTGAGGTAGAGTGGAGGTAGAGTGAGGTAGAGCAGAGGTAGAGTGAGGTAGAGCGGAGGTAGAGTGAGGTAGAGTGGAGGTAGAGTGGAGGTAGAGCGGAGGTAGAGTGAGGTAGAGCGGAGGTAGAGTGAGGTAGAGCAGAGGTACAGTGAGGTAGAGGGGAGGTAGAGCGGAGGTAGAGTGAGGTAGAGTGGAGGTAGAGTGAGGTAGAGCAGAGGTACAGTGAGGTAGAGTGGAGGTAGAGTGAGGTAGAGTGGAGGTAGAGCGGAGGTAGAGTGAGGTAGAATGAGGTAGAGTGGAGGTAGAGTGAGGTAGAGTGGAGGTAGAGCGGAGGTAGAGTGAGGTAGAGCTGAGGTAGAGTGAGGTAGAGTGGAGGTAGAGTGAGGTAGAGTGGAGGTAGGGTGAGGTAGAGTGAGGTAGAGTGAGGTATAGTGGAGGTAGAGTGAGGTATAGTGGAGGTAGAGCGGAGGTATAGTGAGGTAGAGTGGAGGTAGAGCGGAGGTAGAGTGAGGTAGAGTGAGGTAGAGCGGAGGTAGAGTGAGGTAGAGCGGAGGTAGAGTGAGGTAGAGCAGAGGTACAGTGAGGTAGAGGGGAGGTAGAGCGGAGGTAGAGTGAGGTAGAGTGGAGGTACAGTGAGGTAGAGTGGAGGTAGAGTGAGGTAGAGTGGAGGTAGAGCGGAGGTAGAGTGAGGTAGAGCAGAGGTAGGGTGAGGTAGAATGAGGTAGAGTGGAGGTAGAGTGAGGTAGAGTGGAGGTAGAGCGGAGGTAGAGTGAGGTAGAGCAGAGGTAGGGTGAGGTAGAGTGAGGTAGAGTGGAGGTAGAGTGGAGGTAGGGTGAGGTAGAGTGAGGTAGAGTGGAGGTAGAGTGAGGTAGAGTGGAGGTAGAGCGGAGGTAGAGTGAGGTATAGTGGAGGTAGAGTGAGGTATAGTGGAGGTAGAGCGGAGGTAGAGTGAGGTAGAGCGGAGGTATAGTGAGGTAGAGTGAGGTAGAGCGGAGGTAGAGTGAGGTAGAGTGGAGGTAGAGTGAGGCAGAGCGGAGGTAGAGCGGAGGTAGAGTGAGGTAGAGTGAGGTAGAGTGAGGTAGAGCGGAGGTAGAGAGGAGGTAGAGTGAGGTAGAGCGGAGGCAGAGTGAGGTAGAGCGGAGGTAGAGTGAGGTAGAGCGGAGGTAGAGTGAGGTAGAGTGAGGTAGAGCGGAGGTAGAGTGAGGTAGAGTGAGGTAGAGCGGAGGTAGAGTGAGGTAAAGTGGATGAAGCAGAGATAAGCCCACTGATTGGGGCCAGGGGTCAGATGTTATTGCAGATACTTCAGAGGCAGTGAAAAGGCAGCTCTTCCGATGGTGGGAACATTAGCAGACGCTCCTGCACATCCCTGAGTATTCTCAGCGCTCTGTAACTGAACCGCACAGTGCAATGAAAGAAGAACTTTTGTTATGAACAAAAAAATGTTTTCCTCTGTTTTAGAAAATGAACTGCTCATCATCATCATCTTCTTCATCATTATTGTAAACATCAGCAGTGTTGTTGCTGTTGCTGTTATTGATATGGCTCTATCAGATAAACCCTTCTGTTCCTCCCATAAGCAGTTCCGTACACGAATTATTATCACGTGTGGATCTGGAGCCAGGGAAACAAGTGCAAACAAATGGGTTTCCATAAAACGCTGCATATAAAAGGCAGTCAGAGCCGCTGGCTGTGGGCTGTTAACTCAAGCTGACGCGGGGGCTGGGGGGGCTGGGGGGGCGCTGGTGACCCCGCGCGTGGCTCGTGCGGACCGCGTCGTCGGTGCGCTCCTGCAGGTCTCCCCGAGCTCGGCGAAATGTCAGAGCCCCGAGGTGCTGACCCCCAGGATCAGAGCGAGCGCTCGGGCGAGCGGAGACCCGCCGTGTTCGCCACGCCCCAGACGTGTCCCGTGTGGCCCCCCCCCCCCCCCAGGAGGCCGCTCATTACAGCAGGATTAGAGCCCCGGCCTGGTGTTCACCATGCTCTAAATGTCAGTGTCGCAGTAATGATCCTCCCTGGGGGACGAAGGGAAGGTTGAGAATGGTTCCTGTGAAAGCGCTGATTAGAATCTGCCCCCCCCGCTGTAAATTACAGGCCCCGGCTCGCTGGCCGCCATGAATCCGCCATCATTACCGTGGCGACCGCCTCAGCCTATGGCGGCCCCGCGTCTTGTGGCAGAGCCGGAGACGTCTTTGCTGGTCAGAGGAACCGAAAAGAACAGAAGCTGCCATTATTAGTATTTTTTTAAGGAAGGAGTGGAGGGGGGGGGGAGAACGCACCGGGCTGTGGGCGGGGCTTCGCGGAACGTGGGAGGGGCTAATGAAGAAGGCCCCCAAGCTGTTTATTCTAACTGCCGTGTTGCATTCGTGTCATTTCTGTCGTTCCTTTGCTCTCGACCTTATGTTATTTTTATATTTGAAAAGTGTTTTTAACATGACTTGGAACATTTCTTTAAAATTGGAATGTTTTTATTAGTAATTTTAACTCAATCCTGGGTGGGTACTCACTGTGCATGTGTTTTGTGGGCAGCCAATCAGAAGTGAATAAAAGTTGTGATTGGATCGCGCAGGTTCTCAGTGGGAGTCATGGTAATGGTGGTTAGGAGGCTGGGACTTGGGGCGGGGGGGGGGGGCTGTGGGAGGGGGAGGGGGGGCGGTGGAGCACTAAAGCATGTCCCATATAAAAGCAGCAGGACAGAAACCTTCTTTCTCGCACCCTGGTGATAAAACAGGAACCTGGGGAGGAGCCAGGGCTGGGGCCTGGGCCGTAGATCGCCGTGGTAACGGGGGCACGAGCGTTTGAATTTACAGCATCGTTCCTCGCCCCCCCCCTCCCCCATCTCCACCCCCTCCACCCTCACCACCTCCACCCCCCCCCCCCCCCACCCCATTGCGCACGCAGTGAGTGTAGCCGTGCGGTACGTGCTGAGGGCGAGGCTGTAAATCTGCAGCGGTGCTGGCTGGACGCCGTGTCGCCGGGGGAGGGGGGGGTGAGTGGGGGGGGGGGGTGAGCGGGGGGGTCACCTGCTCCTTCCTCCTCTAATATAGAAGAGACTGCGCAGGCTGTGGAGGAACGCCCCCGCCCCCCCCCGCAGATCCCTCTGACGCGCCCCCCCCCCCGCCCCCCCACGGCCGTAAATCTCTGGCGGTAATTATGCCCTTTATGGACTGTGCGCCCCGGACCATGAAGCACTGCCTTTTTAATGAAGTGCCTTTGGAGGAGCCAGTGGTTCCCCTCAGCAAGCAGCTGATTTCCGCCTGGCGAGGGGGGGCAGACAGGGGGGTGTTCCACTCACAGGACAGTTCGTGGGTGAGAGGGCTCACACCTCCGAATGGGCGGGGGGGGGGGGGGGGCGTGGGTATTTCACAGCATTCCATCTTTTTATAGGATCATGTTTATATAGCATCCCTTCAGGCAAATACACTACAGTTTGAGTGTTTGCTCCGGTATGCAGACTGCATGCTGATGACTGTTGGCTGCACTGCCCCCTCTGGCCGGGGGTGAGAGTGCGCGTGGCGGTACCCTGCTGGAGCAGTCCCACGGGTACCAGGCCTCTCCTCGTTCTTATACCTCACCGCCCAAAAAAAAAAAACATTTTTTCCCCCTGCAACACGGAGAGAGTCCCTGACCTGGAAAAAGACCAGGCGGCTAGAACCTGAAGCCTGACGTGAGACAGGGACTCTACAGACGAGCGCTGTCTGTTCCCCCTTCACAAAAGCAGGAGAAGAGCCCAGCTAATCTACCGGCCTAGCAGGCACCACCAGCCTCCCGAATCTCCAGCCAAAAAAAACTCCCCCATTTTTCACGCCGTTAAGTAGGCGACGCACTGAGTGAAAGTGTGGAGCGAAAACAAACAAACGAAAAAAATGGCCCTTATTTTAGAAAGAGGTTCTGGGCCCCCTCCTCGAACCCACGCGCATAATAAATTGAGTCTTCACAGTCTGCAGGCTGTACAGTCTCCCCGCAGGTCTGTAATGGAAGCTGGAATCTGTTCTGATTCCAACAGTAAACACAACCCCTTTACGCACAAGCGTCAGATTCAATTTAGATCTGATTTTCAATGTTGTTGTTTTTTGGATTTTTTGGGAAAACTTAATGGCATAACTGTGAAAATATAAATACTGATGCACATCCACGGCACGCGGTATCACCGTTTGTGAGACAAGAGAAATGACAGAATCCAAAAGTGTTTGCTCCATCTTACAGTCTTTTATGTTTATGATGGATGGATAGATGGATAGATAGGTAGATTGATGTGTTTGTGTACAAAGCCATGTGCTGAAATGTGCCTGCTCCCTTTACTGAATACAAACTTGTGTTGCAAAGTTCCTGTACTATGTGGTATGTACTAATGTTCAAACACAAATGAAATGGGAATATTAACATACAATACGACGATCTGGCTATGCAACAGCACAAAAAAACAGAAAAAATAACCAAAACAAAACCCCCAAAAACATAAATAACTGAAACCCGACCAAAAAAAAAGAGATATTTAATCCTGCAATAGCTGGAGGCTGAGCTGGAGATGAGACTTTGATAGAGTGTGTTCGTATAAATCCCCCCCCCCCCCCAGCCCGTACGGGGACTGGGGGGAACAGGTTGCTTTCAAATGTTCAATTTCCTTTCCCAAAACGGTTTGGGCCTTTTGCGTAGGAAACGGCAGCACTTCACAGAGCCCAGTGAGCCGGTTCCTTTGGCCTGGTGCCACACCTGGCCGTGTGTTCGCTTGTACCACTCAGGTTAAAGGTCTTTACCTGCGAGAAGCACAGCCACAGAACTAATGTGGATGGTTTTTTAAATAAATCAAAAATCGGTCTAAATTACAGGTTATGCTGGCCTCTGCATCCTATTAAATGTCAGCTTAAATGACTGAAGCATCTCGGAAACGGCAGGCTGAGCTACTGTACAGCACTTTATTTATGACATCCTACTCGTTTATGTCCTTTTGGAAGAAAAAAAGTAAAAACAATATAAGCTTCCACCTACATTACACTTCCCCAGCCACAGTGTTTATAAATAGCCAAGCTGCTGAGTCCTGGAATAGTCATTCCTGTTTACTGAGAGCTGCTGTGGATGGGCAACCAGTCCTGGGTGTGTTCCTGCCTCTCTCCCAATGCATGCTGGGATAGGGTCCAGCCCTAACCACCCCCCCACCCCCCAGGGACCCCAGGAATAAGCGAGTTAGATGGTGTATGGATGGATGGATTTTCTAAATGAAAGGCAATTATCTGTGCCATGCCATGATTAACTGCACATAAATAATAGTTTTATTATATAAGCGAAGCAGTGTTGTGGTGTCATGGTTAGGTACTGAAATTGCAACTCCAAGGTTGCTAGCAGTGCCGGCCTTAGCCTTCAGGGGGCCCTAAGCAACATTATAAATAATATATTTTGTAGAATAATTAGGGAGCACCCTCTTTAAGCTGCTCAAACTCTTAAGCCGTGTTTTCCACACTTTTAGCAGGTCGACCAGCTGTTCACCAGCTGACCAGCCTATATAGTCAGCTAGTCCGCCAGCTTACTCTGCCAGCTTAACCAGCTCTGACCAGCTTTGTCCTGCTGAAAACCAGCTTTGGCCAGCCACAAACCAGCTCTGACCAGCTAGAAGTGTCAACAAAGACACTTCTAGCTTTAAAAAGATTGAACTATTTTAAGCCCGTTTAGAAACCCAGCTGGTTTGAGCTGGAATTTGGGGCGTCGGCTTGTGTTGCTTCCTGGGGGGGTCCAGCTCTGGGAGGGGGTTTATTTTGGGGGGTTTTTTTTGGGGGGGGGGGGGCAGTTATTGTGCCCTTCAGCACAGTACTCGATGTATGTCCAATAACTTTTATTTCCCAGGTTTGCTGAGGGCGTCAGACAGTGGAATTACAGCAGGTTATTTTAGCGGTGAAAAAACAAGACGAAGAATTCTTGCCAAACCTTTCCACAGAATGTTTCACAATGAAATATTATCCACTGATAGGGTTTCCCTGATTGTAACACTTAAACCTGTAGCACTAACCCCGCTGTGACCTTGTCCATGTAAAAGCACCCTTACTGCTCACATTTACTGCTCTGAACTAAACTCAATTGATGTGGAGCTCCGCCCCTTTCACCTTGTTGAATGGTGAGTGTGACACGATAACTCAGTTTAGCAATATCAATCAAGGCGTTCAAATTTCACAAGATGTGTTCTACCCTCTTGGCGACTAATTCAGTCAACGTCGTTAGAATGCTGAGCATCCTGCATTAATTAATTCCAGATCACACTCCTTTCATTTCTCTCCATTGCCTCTACATGGTGATGATTTATTTGTCCAAAAAGTTATGTTATTTTCATTTTTAAAGTGTCCCAGGAGAGCGCTCACTCTCCCAGCCCTCAGCTCTGGTGAGTCTCCTCTGCAGGTTCCGCTCATGACACAAAGTAAAAGGGATTGTTTTTAACGCGATTCCACTTTCCTGCCCACTCTGTCAGTGAAGAGGCTGTTCACGTCGCCACACACACTCCAGCGTACTGATTAAAACACACTCCACACTCTGCCCACTGTTTGTCAGCACTGGCATGGCAACCATTTGAGGTGCTTTAAAAAACCTCCTGTGAGAAATGGCCTCTTAAACACGCAGGAAGAGGAGCACTTAGAGACAGTGAGAAAAGAGAGGGGGGATTTCAGGTGATGTTTAATATAAAAAAATTAGCATTTGATCATATTTCTCCCGTATTTTATTGTCCCAAAAATGATCCCATTAATATGTAAATATTCTATTCCGAATCACAATGACGACATTTATTACACCATCATTCCAGCTGTATGTATGCTGAGAGGCGGAAGGTTTACCCCTCTGCTGCTCTTTGTGGCTCGGGCCCTAGCTGGTGGGATGAGATGCCGTACGCTGTGGTCTTCTCTTCTGAAACGTTTCCGTGCCCGAAGTGGGCCATCATGTCAAAACTGCTTTTATAGCTTGGAAAAATGTGTTTGTCACCCCTAATGATGCAACATAAGTCAAGCCAGTCAAGTTTCTTTTTTTCGTGAATAAAGGGAAAAAATGTGAATAAGTTCTTTAATCCTTGTTATCGGGGATTTAAGTAGCGACCCCTTAATGAAGTTCATTTTTAATTCGGCCTGTAACAGACCGAGCACTCCTTTGGAGAAAAATTACCCACAATCCACAGCTCTGCTGTGCACAGTGAACGGGAGATTTGCTAATTGATGCTGCCATTCATTTATAGGTGCATTAAGGCCAACGCCAGCACCTGACCAGTCTGCTCAAACTGTCTGGCTTAGCCTTAAGTCCTGGGCATAGAGATGCTGTGCTGTTTGGAAGCTTGTCTCCGGAGTTCTGTTCAGGGGGATTCTACCTTCTAACCATTTGACTCTTGAGTTTTTGTAACATTCATATGCAGTGAACATTTTACCCTCACATCACAACATTAAATGTCTTTTAGTATTAATGAAAATGGGAACCGCTTTTAAATTTAAATCACCTTCAGGAATTAAACTGCCGTTTTAAGGGTTGATGAATTTTTAATGATTATTTGACACTGGTTTGGACCAGTGTTGCCAGATTGGGTGGATTCCTGCCCGATTGTGCTACTTTTTTATGTTATTGTGCGGGGATAAATGGCTTTGGCCAGGTTCACAGTTTTCAAATCTGGCAACGCTTGTCTGGACGCACTGGTCATTCCTAAAATGGAGGCTGTATCTGTCCATCATTAGGAAGTTTGGCCGGTTAAAGCAGACCCAGTGTGAGCGTAGAGTTCTGCAGGCATTACCCTGTCCTGGGAACCTCGCGGGCGATCATTCGTTAAGGCGAACCTCTAACAGCACTGGAGCTCAGCGGCTGTGGCACACACGCACGCACGCACGCACGCACGCACGCACGCACGCACGCACGCACGCACGCACACGCACACACACACACACACACGCAGAGGAGGGAGAGTCGAACCAGACCAGCCCCTCTGAGTTTTAATCGGCCTGTGGAGCGTCCGTCCGTCCGGTTTGGTGCGGTCTGTCTGTCCTTTTTAAATCCGCTGTCAGGACTCGGCCCGTGCGAGATGGGGGACCGGAGGACCGCGTCCCACTCGCTGGTTTACCCCCTCCGTCAGCCCCGAATCAGAAATAAACCAATTATCTGTTCTCCTTGACAGGCTCTGCTTTGGAGGAGATTTAAGAGCAGACTGCAGCCTGCAGGGCAGGATTTGGCACCAGGGCTTGTTTGTAAAGTTCAGGACATTTCGGACGGAGAACAGGACTAATGACCAGCTCCAGAGCGGGGGGAAACGTTTTCTGCCAGTATCGGAGGCAGACGGTTTCCTGCGGAAACCAGCGGTTAGCCGTTAGCCTCTCTGACTGTACCTGGCTGAAAGGTGTCTGCTGTGTTTCAGTTTCAGGTGAAGGCCACACCCATCTTACCTGTCTGAACACACCTTGCATCATCAGACCGTGCACGATTTCAAAGTGAGCTTTTGCCCACCCCGCTGTGGGTGGAGCTACAATGGCCTGTCAGTCAGGGCTGTGAATACCATTGCCTCATTTCAACCGTTCAGACATTTCAATTCTTCCGTTACACAACACAGACAAAAATTATTTGTCAGCAAGCTGCAACAAGGTCACCTGTTGTTTCACCCATTTTCGGGAATTGCGGGCGCGAACCCGGTAGCGATCCTCGCTCGGAAACACCGCAGTCCCTTCCTGTGTGAGAAAAGCTCGCAAGCGTCCAGCTGCACCCGCCCCCTCCCCCACCAGTTTGCGGAAATTTGCTGTCTTTGCTCTTAACTGCTCTTTTGAAGCTGTTGTTCAGGAAAAGGCGATGTCGATTCCAACCCGGTGAGCCAGGGGGTAAATGTTGCCAGGGTTACCGTTTTTAAATAAACTCAGACGGCGATCTGCCCATCTTTCAGTTCCTTCTGGCTCCCGCACTTCCTGTTACCAAGACCTGCTGCTGAATACATGTTCTGCTGCCTGCCCCTAGTTAGCCAAATGTATGTTCAGTGTTATTTATTCAATATTATGTCAGAACAGCTGGATGTACATTGAACTGGTGTACTGCATGAAACCCTAACAAGGTAAAACTGAAAATCGTTTCTGTCCGGCTCAGCACCTCTTACAGAAGTACCCCTCTTGGGGTAACAGCGACCAGTTAAAGAAAGAGGTGTATTAAGTTTTGGTTTAAGTTAGCAGCTTTGTTGGTTTATTACTAACACGGGCTTGCAAACATTTATGATGCAGTATTTGCACACATAACAGCAGAGCTCCAATTTGTGGAGCCACTTGGCAGCGGATATCCGAGTCTTCCAGAGACTTGTGAAAGATTCTGAGACTTGTAAAAGATCGGGGGAGACTTGTGAAAGATTCGAGGACTTGAGATAGATCCGGGGACTTGGGAAAGATCTGGAGACTTGTGAAAGATCCGAGGAGACTTGTGAAAGATTCGAGAACTTGTGAAAGATTTGGGCTCTGTAAACAGTGAGCCTGTCCAACCTGTGGGATGGAGCGTGGTTATCTGTGAAATATCTTCACGGTAAAAAAACCCATCAAACTGTGTTTGGGTCCGAGTGCTATTCTTGAACGGTACAGAGTGGGGGGGGGGGTGGCAGCAAAGAAACATCCAAAACACACAGACGCCAGGAAAACAGCCATTGTTTCCATGGCAATAAAAGTAAAAATAAGTAATATCTGAGGAGCGATGCCTTACAAATAAATTTTAAAAAATCTAATAAATAATCAAATATATTTCAAGTTTTCTTTAATTGTGCAGGGTATTGAAAATCACTAAAGGTAGATCTAGGGTAGCTTGGTGGGGTTAAATGAGCAGTTATTGATCTAGTTGGGTATCTTGCAGTATGTGGGATAGAGCAGGTTGAGTTGTAGTTGTTATCTGAACTTAGAGGAACAGCCATCATGGCTGAGGTTGAGCGATCAAGACAGGATAGAGGGATGAAGTTCTGTGATCACACCCCCCCCCCCCCCCACCCCCCATTCCACGATCACCAATCACATCCCCCGCCTTTCCCTGATTGGCCCCTCACCCACTAAACAAATCTCAGGGGTTGCCCTGTGTGTGTGTGTGTACGCATACATGTGTGATTATTGCAGTGAATTCCATTTCCATCCAGTTCCATTCCTGAACTGGAGTTGTGAA